>JANBOW010000003.1:0-164352 GCA_027575335.1 Coemansia sp. RSA 2599 | reverse complement strand
GAGTAAAAACACTACAAGGGTAGCATTCCCTTGAACTAAAAAAAGCAAAAGAGCAAGACTAGCCAATCATTGAAGTAAGAAGATGCGCAATGAAAAGCACGTAGCTCTTTGCAATGAAATGAGTAAGCCTAGTTGACTAGCATGCTAGCAGCGAGAAGCCTGCCTACATGCTAAACTGTGGTCACAATAATTGCGCAAGAAACATTACATTTGTGCTGAGTTTGCATTTTTCTATTAAGACAGGTATGGCAAAAAGTGTGCCGCTGGATGAGAAACTTCACAAAATATGCAAATGTCTCTCTTTTTTTCTCTGTCGTTTTGCCTATTATATGTGCCATTGTTGGCACAAAAAAAGCTTAATTAAGAAAATAAACCATTACAAAAACTCGCGTAGAAACTAAAAGGCTGTTATTTTCAAACCAATAATAGAAAAATAAAGAGAAACATTAGGCTCAAGGCGATGTCAAATTCTTGACACTCATGCTGTACCTACTAGAGTTCGGACTAGCATAGTCCTCATCTTGGGCGCTGGGGTTTTGCGATTGAGGTTGAAGATGGGATTGAGACTGGTGCTGATGCTGAAGTTGCAGCGGGGACTGAGCCAGATGCTGTTGATGAGCTTGAACATGCTGCTGCTGCTGCTGCTGAATATCGCTATTGTAGTATGAAAAGACGTGACTCCGCACCTGCTGGTCCAAGGACAGCGGCGGCGACCGGGTCTCGAATCCCATGCTGGAATGCGGTAACTGCATATGCGACTGTGCATCCTGGTCTGAAACGGCGTCTCTGGAAAGCTCTGCTAGCATCGACTGCCTCAAGGACGCTGGCGACGGATATTTGGCATTCGTCTGGGTACCAGGGCTTCTGCTGAACTCACTGAACCCTGCTTGATGATGGTAGTTGTGCACATCCCGCGATGGCGAAGCGGGGAGCGCAGGCGGCGCAAACTGAAGCTGCGGCGGCGGCGGCTGTTGCTGTTGCTGTGGTGACGAGCATTCCAAGGCATGCTTGGCTGTAGATGAGGGCGTGCTTTCATAGGCCGGCCCCGCATGTGATTGAGGCAGACCGTCAATCTTGGGGGCAGAAGCAGCGGCTGCTGTAGAATCGACTGCATCGGGCGTTCTGCTGCTTTGAGCATTGCCAGCGCCATGCGTCAGTGCCGGGCTAGGCGCTGGCTCGGTCTTCTTTGTCTGCTTCTCGAGCAGCGTTTTCCGGCTGCTATATGCTCGGCTAATCTCGTAGGTAGACATGCTTGACCCCGGCCACAGATTGACCAGATGCGCGTACGCGTCTTTGCGCGCTTGCTGCTCGCGATAGCTGCCGTCCTTGCCCGATCCCTGGTCAAGGTGGTTGCGCAGCTCGTTGATGTTTAGCGTGAGAACCATGTACTGGTAAAGAATGTGCTTGCTGATTGTTGTCCAATGCCACCGGACCTGTGCGTTGCCGCCAGAGCCGTCGCCATCCTCCTTGCTCGAAGAGCGTGGCCCGACGGGAATCCATCCTAGCCCGCGCTCGATCTGGTCGTCTATGCGGGCCTTCAATCCTTCCTCGATCTGCTTCAGCTGGCGCTCCTTCCAGTTGACCAGCTCGCTGCTCAGAAGCTTGCTGACTATTTTGCGCACCGTGGCCCGATTGTAGGGCAGAATCTCAGCCAGGCGGTGGTATATCCCCAGCGTAAACCCTACTATGTCCAGGGGCGTGCTCCACGCAAACACCTGGTGCTCGGGCGTGGCCAGCGCCAGAATAGAGCAGTCGTGCTCTAGCGCGCGCGCCATGGATAACTCGCATACCTGGCGCAGCGGCGGCTTAAGCGAAGAAGGGAACCGCTGCCTGTTAGAAAACGCCTCTTTCTTTGTGGACTGCAGCAGCTCGTCAAGCGCAGCTTCTATCTCGGGCGTAGGCTGGCGAGCATCGTTCGTCGCCTGAATATCCTCCGGCGCAATCGATATCGAAGAAGTGCCCCCTGAAGCCGACGGCGTCCCTCCTCGCTTAAAGCCAGGTTTTAGAGCCACGCTTTCGTCGACGATCGACGCTACGGCTGCTGGCGCGGCGGTGGCCACTGGCGCATTGTCCACGTCGGATCTGGCCGACTGATCCAAAGGTCGTTTATCGCGACTAGGAACAGGAGGGCGCCAGCTTGTCGAAGAATCCGCTGAGTCCTTTGTCGCGGAATCGGCAGCGGCGTTGGATGCTGCTGCCTTTGCTGCATGATCAAGCTTGCGACTAGTGCGAGATCCAGACTTTCTTCCGTTGGATGGGATCTGAGACGCCATTGGCGCACCATTCGCCGCAGCTGCTGGCAGCGATGCCCCGCTTCCATTGGACTGAGCCTTAGCTGGCTGCTGCTCGTGCAGCGATGACGCCTGCTGCTGCGTCTGCTGAGACTTGCCGTCAATCTTTTTCTTGGCTGGCTGATCAGAAGATTCGGCCTTGGGTCCAGAAGTCCCATTAGACCTGCGCCGATTCTGAGAATTGTCCTTCGCAGCTCCATTCTGCTGCTGCTGCTGATTCTGATTCTGATGCTGCTTTTTCTCAGGCTGCCTTCGCGAACGTGTCTTTTTCGTCGGCGCCTCGAATGCATCGTCTTCGGCGCTTTTTTCGATCATCTCGTTCAAAGGGCCGAAATACACAAAAAAGTCGTCATCTTCGTACTTGTCGATATCGTCTAGCGCAGAAGCCGCCAAGCCATCTTCGTCCTCGTCAATATATTTGCCTTTCTTTTGGACACCAGCGCCCTCGGAAGCCGCGCCCTCGTCATGCTTCTGGCCCTCGGTCTCTGTCGCGTTGCCATCATCCCTTTTCCGCCGCTTCTTTCGCTGCTGAGTCTTTGCGTGGTTATGCCCGTCCATAAACGTCAGCTCACTGTCGTCAATAAATGGATCGTCCAAATCGTAGTTGTCTTCGACAGCGTCCTTTGTTCGGCGCTTGCTCTGACGCTTTTTGGCGGCCTTCTTTTTATCTTGGGCATCGCGCAGCTCTGCATTTTTCAGCAGCCTGGCAAAAAAGGGATCGTTTGCAATCGCTGGTGGCAGCGCAGCAGTGCCGCTGGCATAGCCGCCACCGCCGCCATCGTCGTCATTAGAGTCTTCGCTTTCCGAGGCTTGCTCGGAAGCCTGGTCCTGTTTGTCATCTTCTGCATCGCCCTTTTCTTCCGTCACAGCACTCGACACCCAGTCGACGACTGTGCATGCGCCGGGACGTAGCGGTATCGAGACCAGCCATGTTTTCTCGCTTACTTCTGCTGGAGGGTGACTGGGGATATCCATGGCAGCCAGTGAGAAGAGTGCGTTGTAGATAAAATAGCTGATAACGCTCCAGCTGGTAGCGAGAACAATGTGCGCAGATAACAAAAACCGAGAAATGCGTTATATGGTGCAAGAAAAAAAGAAAAAAAAGTGCTTTGCAAAGGCTAGTCGCGTCTTTCTTTATTCAATTTACTATTGACGTTTCGGTTTTGTTGTCAAGGAGCGGTTCTTTTTGGCTATTGTTTTTTGTAGCTCCTGACCCGGTTACAGGATACGTAAATACAAATTTAAAGTAACAGAAAATGGCTAATGGAGAAGACTAAATAAAGGTAATATTAATAATAGTAAAAATAAAAAGTAAAGGCGAAAAAGGCAATTCAGCAAATCAGGTTTGGCGCGTGCTCATATTTGGCGAAGAAAAAATAGCAAAATCGCTTCTGCTTTTTCGACAAAATCACTTCAATACACGAGTGCATCAGCTCTACAACCAGTACTCATAGCACGACCAAGCCAAGGCAGCCATCCAATCAAGCATGCTGCGTCGCAACAGACTGTGCATCTGCAGAAACTAGCGCGAAAAAGGCTCTCCTTGGTATTAGCTCACATCGTGCTTTGTTTGCATTTCTTTTGATCTGCCTAAAGGCGTAGAATGACGCGCTGCTCTTTTAGTCTTTCTCGGTTTCTCAGCTTGCGATCTGGCGATCAGCTATTAGTTCAGATTATTAGATCAGTCTATTTTTGCGCAGCACCATTTGCAGCAGCTTTCAAATGGAGTTGGCCGCAGCGCTTACTCATTGCGAGCGTTTTATCTGGCCTTTTGCTGCGCTTTTTTTATATCGTCCGTTTTGTATAAACATATTTGTTTATTCTTTATTTCCAACTGTAACTTTGCCCTCTTTTTTTTTTTAGCAAATAGCAAGCAACAAACAGCAAAGTAATGAGCTCTGCAAAGGTTTCTGCAACGCCTGCCAAGAGCGGCTTTTTTGCTTCCAAGCCCCGCAGCGCAGCCCACCAGCGACTCTATGCGCGCGCCGTCGTGCCTAGTGTCATCGATGACGACATCGATACCCTGGTCAACTATCCAGAGACACCCGAGGCTCGTCGCTCGTACATCTCCAAGAAGACCAACCGCCCAGTGACCGACTTTCAATACAGGGTGTACGACGCATGTCGCCAGGTCCCCAAGGGCTATTATACCACGTACAAGGCGATGGCCGACTTTCTGCAGTCCGGCCCGCGCGCCGTAGGCAATGCCCTGGCAAAGAACCCCTTCTGTCCTCTGCCTGTTCCCTGCCACCGAGTAACCACCTCTGATTGCTACATCGGGGGATTTTCTGGAGACACGAAAAGCAAGATATTTTTCAAAAAGGCAAAGCTCGAAAAAGAGGGTCTCAGGTTTGACGATAAGGGTTTTATAATTGCCTCGATGCAGCAAACTCGCTTCTTCAAGGACTTTGCTTAGGCCTCTAGCCGTACTTCCCGTCGCTTGCGCTATTTATATTTGATAAATAAGAGCAATTAAATTTACAGTTTATATTTAGTCAAAAGATTGAGAAGAAAGAAAATAAAAGAAAGGGAGGCGCGTAATAAAAAGATGCTCCTGTAAACCAATTAGAGAATGGGCGCCAGAGCAGCGGTCTTTGTTAGCGAACGACGGATCTCTGCCTCGTCAACAGCAAGACGCATTACGCGGTCATCGGCTGCCCCGGTAGTCGACACGATCCGGCGTCCACCGCGACGGCCGCTCTTGGTCGTCTCGACCGCCACGACGCCCTGGGTCTCCATCATGGAGATCAGGTCCAAAAACTCGGAGCGAGTCACCGGAGCAAGCATATTGAGCCTGGTGCAAATTGAGCCGTATTCGGTGTACAGACCCGACACGGCAATCCCGCCAGCGGCAGCCTGTCTCTTTGTGCCCGCTGCCGGACTAGCCGTCGCCGCTGTAATGCCAGCAAGCGACACGTATGCGCAGAGAACAAGTTTTTGTTGGAAGTTCAGCGCATCGAGCTTTTGTGCAATTGGGGATCCGTTGAGCTTTGTCAGAACCTTGGCTATGTGCATGATCGAGACCTTGGGCACCTGTGGAGCCTCGACGCCGTTCTCCTTGTCCTTGCTGGCGGACTTGCGCTTGCAGTCCATTTCCGCAGCCTCCATGGCCTGGCGGCAGACGTCCAGCGCCTTGCGCAGATCGCCAGAGGTCGCGGCGACCTTGCGGGCACATAGCTCGAGCGCAGCCTTCTGGATAACGGGCTCGCCCTCGCCCTGCGAGACAGAGTCCAGGCGGCTCTGCAGAATGGCCACGATGTCCTTTACCTGGTACGGATTGAAGTTGAGCAGAACGGGGACGCAGTTGCGTGCCTGCAGACGAGGTAAAAAGCGGTCGGTCAGGTCGAGTGCATTGGCAATACCAACAAGCGCCATGTGCGAGTCCGGATGAGCAGCAAGCTCGAAGAGCCGGTACAGGACCTCTTGGCGGCTGCCCAGAAGACTGTCGACCTCGTCGAGGATGACCAGAAAGGCCTTCTTGCTCTTGAACACCGCCTTTTCTAGCTCGGCCAGCGCCTGGTCAGCGCCAGTGCTCTTGGCCTCCATCGAGTCAAGGATGGCAGAGTAGACTTGTCCCGGTCGCGTAAGCGGTACACAGCTGACCAGCACGGACTTGAAACTTGCCGACGACTGCTTGATAAGCGCTTGGAGGCAGGCGGTCTTGCCGGTCCCCGGGTTGCCGGATATGTACATGCTTCCGCCGCGACCGTTTTCGACCGTCGTTTCTAGAAACTGCTTGATGGCCGCCTGCTCCGTTCCGCGGCCGATAATCTGTGGTGCGGCAGTCGAGCGGTGCAGGATGTTCTTTATAGCGACAAAGGGCGTCGTCGGGGTCTTGGACTTTTTACCGCTTGATGGCAGTGTGTCGTTTTCCTTTGTGCTGCTGCTTTTTGTCACTGGAAACGAGGACTTGATGCTTGTCACCAAGCTGGATTTTGATTTAGCAGCGCAGTCTATCGCTGAAGCAGGCTCCGTATTGGTCTGCTTTTGAAGCAGCTGCTGACGCGAGATGGGCGCTTCGGCGAGAGCCAGTCGTTTCGAAGCAGCGGGCATTATATACGGGGAGAAATATGTTGAGGATATAGGGAGTGGAGTGTAAGATAGCAAGGTATACGGGATAAGGACCAAGGAAGCAGAAAAATATTAAACAAACAAATTCAAATATTCCTATTATTGTCGACTGTTTGCCTGGTCCAAAGCTGGAACAAAAGAGAGAATACTGGCGAAAGAATAATGCCGGTGCTTGGAACTTGCGTAGACGCAATGCTAGTAGGAAAAATATTTTTCTTTCTCAGTTCCATGCTCTACTACGCCATTTTTTTGAGGATCTGCAGGCGAGAATGTTTCGTGTCGTGATTTTCCTATTTTTACTTCTTTTCAAGGAGCGACGCTGCATGAAGCCACCAATAAAATAAAACACCAAAACAACGCGTCCCGGATTCGACGCAAATCACTGAAAAGGAAGTGTTGATTGATTACGAAGCAGAATCACTCGGTCTTTTTCTTCTTCTCCTTGTCATTGTCCTTGTCATTGACGGAGTGCTCTGGTGGGCTCTTCCGACGAGGGAATCTGAACCATTGGTAGCAGAGCACAACG
The DNA here is from genome assembly GCA_027575335.1 of Coemansia sp. RSA 2599. NCBI lineage: Eukaryota > Fungi > Kickxellomycota > Kickxellomycetes > Kickxellales > Kickxellaceae > Coemansia > Coemansia sp. RSA 2599. The sequence continues at coordinate 157,464 of JANBOW010000003.1, read as the reverse complement.
AACACGACGTCGTCACGCAGGGTGCCAATGCGCTCGACAAGGGGCATGGGCACGACCAGCGCAAAGAGATCGTCGATAAATGTCCGCAGGAACCGATAAAGGAAGGCCGTCAGCGGCAGCATGTCGACGGTCTTGAGCTTATGATTGATCAGGAGCTGGGGCCACATCTGCACAAACTCGAGCGAATAGACCGTGATAAGACTGATGTTGAGGAACCAACTGACATATGACTCGTGTTTCTGGTACAGAAGCGAATACGTCGCATAGGCGGCCATCACGGGTATGCAGACGCGCACCATGTACCAGGCGGTTTGCTGGTCGACCTCGCGCTGGACCTGGCCGCGCTTTGCAGCCTCGCTTGTGTCCTTGTCCTGCGGGCTCTGCTGAGCATGCTGTCTGTTTGTGTCGCTGACGGGCTTGCCTTTGATAGCCGAGAAGATGTCTCTGGCGCTGAACACCTTGGTCACCTTCCATGCCTCGACGACTGCGCCGACAGCGGCGCCGGCAATAACAACCACGCTTGTCTCCTTTCTGCGATCCCACATATACAAGAAGCTAAGCCATGAGCTGGCCAGACCCATCAGCATCGACGAGCGCGAGATGCCCTGTATGCTGTCCTTGCTTTTGTTCGACCAAAAGGCAACGTCTTCCTTGTATGCCAGAAACTCAAAGAGCAAATGAAGCGCCATCGCCGCAAGCGTGATCGCGAGCATAAGCGGATTAACCTCGTAGACCATCTCCTTCAAGTTGTCCACGTCGGTCTCTGTGTAGTGGATCAGGGACCGCGAAGAGGTCAGCTCCTTCATTCCCTGCGACGCGTAGTTGCACAGCCTAAACCAGCCTAGGACAACGCCGGCCAAACTGACGTCGACGTCTATAAATTCCGCATCCAACGGCGTCGACTCGGAAACAGCGCTCTGGTTGGTAAGTGGCACCCAGTGTTTTGCATAGACGGCCAGCGGGTTCTCCCACGCGAGAGGCGCGTACGGGTGATGCTTGCTTGACACATTCTTTTGCACCCGCATAAATGGAACAAGATCAAGCGGCATCCTCCAGTCGTAGAACGTGTTGTCCTCAAGCACGATCTCCCATTGCAGCCGTGTCTTGGCATGGGGAACCCACGGCTCGTTTTCCCGGTCAGCCGCAACGTCCTTGTGATTTTCCGCCTCTTTGTCCTTGCCGAGCAGCAAGTGCTTTCGGTCGATTTCGCGCTGGCGAATGCTAACTAGGGGTGCGCGGGCAAACACAGAGTACTTGTCGTTAAAGTCTGGATCGGGCGTAAAGGTCGCTGCATTTTGGACAAACAAAAAGGCATACAAGCCTGTCCCATTTGTCGTTCGCACCGACTCTGGAAGCGGGAGCCTTAGCCTTTGGCTGAACCTTGGGTATCTCTGGCCCAGGCTCTGCGGAGGTATGTGCCAGACCAGCTCAGATGTGCTGAGGAACTTTTCGGGCTCAAAGACAAATGTCTCCATGGTTGAGACATACATGCTGGCTGCATATTCAAATGGCTCCTTCCAAGCAAGGTCGTTCACCAGCGCGCCTGGCCGTACCTCTGGCTGCGGGTTCAGCAGCGGTATGTGTGTGGTCGGATAGAATAGCTGTAGACCGATAATGGCTATGCGAGAGGTCCACCAAAGGAACAGTCCTGTCGCGAGGACCGACGACAGCTTGCCGAAAACCCCCATACAGGTTCCTTTTTGACTAGGTGCGAGGTTTAAGCAAGTGCTGTGCTGAATTTACAAAAAAAATGAGAGAGAGAAAATAAGCAGAATATAAGGTGAGTTGAGAAGCAAAACACGCCGGAAATAAATAATTGTGCGTTACTCGCCTTTTGCAAGGAAATAAAAAGTAAGATTGTGCTTTTTTGCTCTACATCGCGAATTCTCGCTGTCGCTTTTTATCAGATTGGCTTACATATAGAAGAAAATTGTTTCTTGAGCAATATGCTTCCGAGCAAGATACTGTCATCAATGGCATTTCACTTCTTGAACAACTACTTTAGATACTTTGCTAATAAAAAACTGCGTCTACTTTTCTTTTGTTAGCACCAACGAAAGAAATATTTGTAAAAAAAGGCAAAGGTCTGTTACAGCGTTCTTTATTATTAGTTTGTCTTGCGACTAATGAGTCCCTTCATCATGTCAAAAGAATTGCCGTCTGGCTGAAGACTGTAGACGACGCTGGGATTCAAAAGACTCCTGACCTGGAGCAAGCCTTCGGTCGGACACAGTCCAATGACCTTGGCCTTTTCGTAGCCCTTGTCGGCCAGCGTGACGATCTGGTCCGTATGAAGCCAGTTCCGATAGTAGCTCTTCAGCAGCGGCTCAAAGCCATGGACCAGGAACTGGCGATACAGCTCCTCAAACTTTGCAGTTATTAGCGCCAGTATCTTCTCCATGCTCATCGCGCAAAGCCTGGATCCAGTCTTGAAGTTATAGTCGCGAATGATCTTGTTGATGGATGTGGTCGGCAAGGGATTGGCGACGCTGATGCCAAATCCAAACAGCAGCGTAAACTCATTGTTCTTGTACGACGATCCAACCAGCAGGCCTCCAATCTTGACAAATCCAGGTTCGCCGACATCGTCTGAGCTGTCGCCAGAGGAGTCGCTTCCGGCATCGTATAGCGCGTATACGTCGTTGGGCCACTTGAGACGCAGCGGTAAGCCCTCGTAGCCAGGCTGCCCCTTGATCGCCTCTATGGCTGCCAAGGAATACAGATACTGGAGCATGACGACCGGCGCCTGGCGCAGGTTTGGATGGCGCAGGAGAGTTGTAAACTGCAAGCAGCCAACAGGGGAGATCCACGCGTTGCGGCCACGACCGCGTCCAGAGACCTGGATCGCCGCTACGTTTACTGTGCCATTGGGCAGCAGGGCTTGGAGCCTTGTATTCTTTTCCAAGAACGTCTGCGTAGAGCCTGTAACATCAGAATACATGAGCCAGGATCCCAGCGTGTGCGCGCTGGCCTCCTTCATGTATTTCAGGGCTAGGCCCATGTCAAAGCGAGACGTCTCCTTGGTTCCTGGCAGCGACTCCTGCGTGCACAGGACAAGGATTGTCTGGTCACGAGCCTCGTCATTGCCGCTGGCAGAATCCCCTTTGTCTGCCCAGGGCGGGACGGCAACCGGGTCAGCGTGCTTCAGGACGGTGCGCTCGTACTCGTAAGGCACTCTGCGCTCGCTATTGCCGGTTGCTGCGTTTACTATGTGTATGTCGTCGTTGCCATCGCGCAGTATCGCATCTGTTACTCCTGCGACGACAGCATCGCCCTTTATGCTCGCCGCGTTGTTAAGCGAGTACATTGTGGTCGCCACTGCTGCCACTCCGGAAACGCGAGCGGGGACGATAAAGGTCGGAGTCTTGGCTGGGATCCTAGAAGAATTGCCAGAGCCCGTATCGTCTTCAAGCGCTTCCTGGTCGACATCTATTTTCATGTGTACGAGCATCGCGCCAAAAAGACGTCTGCGGTATGCGTCGTGGCTGCGCAGCAGATCGACTGCCTGCCGGTTGTAAGGATGCGTAAAGCTCGAAGCAGCCAGGTAGTTCCAGGCGTACTCTGGGTGAATTCCCGAGAGAACGGCAATCCCTCGACCGACTTTGCAGCTGATCACAGCGGGCGCATCGGCGACCTTCTGCAGACGGTTGTACGGATTGCTTACGTCAGGCGCATAGCGCACCAGCACCGTCACGTCCTGGTCGACATCGGCCGGGCTTCCAAGAACATCGCTTGTCGCAAAATAGCCGCCTCCATTGTAATACACGCGCACGTTTGCCGGATCAGCCCTCCAAAGGGACTGGGGGACATTAAACGCATTCCTGTCGACTGCGACCTCTGCTGCGCGCGCGCCAGACTCCGACTTGTAGTCGTATCCGGGATACGCGGTGCCTATGCACGCGCCCCTGAAGAAGGCCAGCTCGCGGTCGCCGATGATCTCCTTCGGCGTTCCCGGCTCAAACTCGCAGCGCGCGCTACCATAGTATCCGCCGCTGCAAATACCCAGGTACTTTCCGCCGCCCTCGACCCACTTTTTGATGCGGCTGTTGATCTCGCCGTTCAGCTCAAGCGTGTATGGCACGTCTCGGCCACCGGGCATTACGAAAAGGGCGGCCTTGGTTTCCCATGGCTGGTTTCTTAGTGTGTCTGGGTCCACGGGTATGATCGCGTATCTGTGGCTAAGGAACTGGCGGAGCGTGCGTATGGCAAAGCTTTGGCTGTTGATGCTGACGCCTGGCCCGCTGTAAACAAGCACATTTAGTGCAATTGTCATTTCAAATTCGAGAGTAGGTCGGGTCAGAGTAGCAATAAAAAGGCAGAAAATGTATGCAATGAATAAAACAGGCAAGAAAAGCTAATAAGGGGGGAGGACAAAGGGCTCTCTTTAGGTTTTTATCTGTCCAGGTAGTGAGCCAAACAAAACCGCCACCTGTTTTAGCTACGATCGAAGGCGCAGGATTGCCAGCCGTTTTTCCAAGTGATCAAATCAATGCAAACCACTAATTGCCACATGTGCCGCATCCTTTTATATTGACATATCTGGGGATGTTTCTCGTTTGAAAGAAAAAAAAACGTGTGTAAATGCATATAGGCAAAATGTAGAAAGATGTAAGAATAAGAGTCATATTCGTATTTATGCTGTGATTTCCTGCAGCTTTGCTGTTTACGTCAACCGGAAGCGCAAAGAAGAACAAAAAGCAGTGGTAAAATAAGGAAACAAGGGAGCATCCACCCTAGTCTGTCTCCCTCCCGCTTCATCTCATTTTTTATATTACGCAATATATATATAGGTTTAAAAGAGAAAAAACGAATCGAAATGCCGATGAACACCAAGGCGATTACTCTCAATACCGGGGCGCACATGCCTGAAATCGGACTGGGTACCTGGAGAGCCGACGAAGAAGGCCTGCTTGCCAAGACGGTCAAAACGGCAATTGCACTGGGATACCGCCACATCGACTGTGCAAGGTTTTATGGAAACCAAAGAGAAATCGGCAAGGCTCTCAAAGAAGCCAGTGTTCCTCGCGAAGAGCTGTTTATTGTGTCCAAGATCTGGCAGAACAAGCATCGCCCAGACCTTGTTCCTGGAGCACTGGACGAGATCCTCGATGAACTGCAGCTCGAGTATCTCGATCTTCTTTTAATCCACTTTCCCTATGCGCTCAAGCCCGAGAAGGCAACCAAGGACTTTACGGCTGAAGACCTGGAGCATGTGCCCATCATGGATACGTGGAGGGCAATGGAGGCGCTGGTCGAAACTGGAAAGGTGCGCGCAATTGGCGTGTCGAACTTTAACAAAACCATCATCAAAAAGATGATTCCCCAGTGCCGCATTGTGCCGGCCGTAAACCAGATCGAGATCCATCCCTACAACCCGTCGTCGGAGCTGGTCAGGTTCTGCCAGGAAAACGGAATTGCGGTCACTGGATTTTGTCCATTGGGCGGAACAAAGGTTTCTGTAATGGACGACGACACCATCAAGAAGATTGCCCAGGCGCATGGCTGCACTCCGGCTCAAGTTGCTTTGGCGTGGGTTCTGTCGCGTGGAATAGCTGTTATACCAAAGTCGACCAACGAGCTCCGGCTCAAGCAGAACCTGGAAAAGGTGGCGCTGACTTCGGACGAGCTAGATCTGATCTCTAGCATTACTACGCGAGAGCGCAAGGTGGATCCGAGACTTGATCTCAAAGAGCTTGAGTGGGTCGTCCACGACGATATCGCAGAATGCCCACTGATCTAGCATAGCATGAAGGTGCCCTTGTTAATTCTTTGATAGTGAAATGAAGAACGGACAAGAAAGACTGCTTCATATCACATTTCTGTGATTGATTGCCCATAATAAAATCGATGATGTATCTATTTTTTTTAGTTTTCAAATCGTGCCTTTCCGTGCTTATCCAAAGATAAAAAGGTGGAATATGTCATGCTTGTTTTTGAAAAGCGCTTGTTTTTTAAACCTCTACTTTATTTTTTTGCATAATTTTATATTCTAATTTCTAGCTATATCCCACACTTACACATACTTTTACACACACGCGCACACACACGTCTACAGGCATGCTAGAGGAAAGCAGCACGGTTTATGAAATACCAGATGGCCCGCCAGATCCATCTCCGGCTATACCGTGGTTTGACTACGCAACGATGGGCCAGGGAGGAAACGTGCCCCTTATTATCGACAATGGCTCGGGCATGTGCAGGGCCGGGTGGGCAACAGAGAAGGACCCGCGACTAGAGTTTGATAACCTGGTTGCCAAATACCGCAATCGCAAGATCAGCAATGGGCCTATACTGCTTGTCGGTAGCGGCGTGTACTCGGACCCGATGGCCAAGACCAGCATCCGCAGCGGCTTTGACAACGGCGTTGTGACCAACTTTGATGTAATGGAGAGCGTCCTGGATTACGTGTTCACCATGCTTGGGTGCTCGGAAGACAGAATTGACCAGCCGATTGTCATGACCGAGACCGCGTGTACGCCGTACACGTCGCGCAAACACATGTCGGAGCTGCTTTTTGAGTGCTACAACGTGCCCTCCGTCACATACGGCATCGACTCTGTGTGGAGCTACTACAAAAACACTGGCTCCTTCAGCACTGATAGCCTGATTGTGGCCTCGGGGAACACGGCCTCGCATGTCATTCCTATCTTTGATGCCAGGGCACGGATGGACTACTGCAAGCGAATCAATCTGGGCGGGCTGTCGATGGAGGACTACATGCTCAAGCTCTTGCAGCTCAAGTACCCGAGCTTCCCGATGAAGATCACCGATTGGCAGTCGCGCCAGATGGTCGAGAACTTTGCGTATGTCGCGCAGGACTACGACGAGGAGCTGTCTTGCTATTTGGACATTGACAATCTCAAGGCCAAGGACGTAGTTGTGCAGTTCCCCTTCCCCATGCCGGCGCTAGATGAGCGCACCGAGGAGGACATACAGAAGGCGACCGAGCGCCGGCGCGAGCAAGCAAAGAAGATGCAGGAGATGGCAGCCAAGAAGCGGCAGGAAAAAGTCGATATGCGCGCCAAGGAGCTCGAGGAGCTGACTGCGCTTCGGGACAGCAAGGACCAGCTAGGAGCAGACGGGTTCGCCGACCAGCTGCAAGAGGCCGGCATGGCGGACGAGCAGGAGCTGGCCGACGCGATTGCCAGCGCGCAGCAGTTTGTCACCCGCGCGCAAAACAAGGAAATGGGAATAGTCGCCGAGGAGAAAGAGGCGCCGTCGTTCCCGCTGGTCGACATACCCGACGACGAGCTCACGGAGGAGCAGAAGCAGGAGAAGCGCAAGCAGGCGTTCCTCAAGGCCAGTCACGAAGCCCGTGAGCGCGCTCGGGTTGAAAAGGAAAAGGAGAGGCAGCGGCTGGAGGAAATAGCGCGGCTTGACGAGGAGCGCAGAATCAATCACTTTGACGAATGGCTGGCTGAGCTGCAAGGCAAGCGCAGCGAGGTTATTTCGCGCATGGAGGAGCGGCGTGCGCGGCGCAAGGAGCTCAACGACCGCCGTAGCCATGCGTCGCAGATGCGCATGCGCAATATCGCGGATCTCGCGGCCAACGAGTCGAACGGCGCTGCGGGCGGCGGCAGCGGAGCAGCCGGCAGCAAGCGGCGTAGGCGCGGCGACCAGGACGACGACTTTGGGGCCGAGGACGATGACTGGAACATCTACCGCGATATTAGCAAGGAAGAAGAGGCCGAGGACGATGAGGAAGACGAAGTCGAGCTGGAAAAGTACGACAAGCAGCTGCAGCAGTACGCGCCCGACTACCTCGAGAGCCTAGATCGCGCTGCTCGAGCAAAGATTGAGGGCACGACGATGTACCGGTTCACCGAGGGGTGCCAGCCAGCTATCCTTGAGAAGCCCGCGGCGCCGTACAAGCCAGACAACGCGACCATTGTTGCGCGCGTAGCTCGCGAGTACCAGCTCCACCTCAACGTCGAGCGCATCAGGGTTCCAGAGATCATCTTCCGACCGAGCCTCGTCGGACTTGACCAGGCCGGCCTGCTGGAGACTGTCGAGGGCATCATCAAGCACGCCGGCCGCGCTTCGCTTGTCAACAACGTGTTTGTCACTGGAGGGGGCTTTGCGCAGCTGCCAGGCATTCTGGAGAGGCTAGAAAGGGACATCAGGAGCATAGTGCCCGCCAACACGCCCATCGCCGTTCGCCGTGCCGCGGACCCGCTGCGCGATGCCTGGAGAGGCGCTGCGCTGTGGAGCATCAACGAGGCAGACGAGTTCAGGTCCAGCCGCATGACCAAGCAGGACTATCTGGAGCTGGGCGGGGAGTACATCCGCGAGCACCGCGCCAGCAACCGCTACCATAAATTCCCAGCAGCCACGAGCCCTTCGTCTTCATAGAAAACGAGCATTCGCTGTTTTCGGCAAAAGCCGCCTATTTTTTAGCAAGTATTTTCTAAATAACAAATTACTGTTTTCAATTCCAGAATCCAGAAGTTCAATCACTGTGAAAGCAGTCAACAAACCTTTGTCGAAAAAAATAGCCGACATATTGTACAGCACGCAGTATTTACACTTTCTTTCCTTATTTCGCTTTCTTCTCTTCAAATAAATTCATTTCTCTTTTTGCTTCTTTCTTCTGCACCTGCTGTTACACCTGCCTCTCATCCCTCTCATTCCCTTGAATACGCCCTACTTGTAGCTCGTTGCATTCACTATAGCACGCCAAGTCGATGAAGACGCTCGCTAAATTCACCGTGGTTCTTGCAGGCGTGGCCTTGCTGTCGCTGTCAGCTATAAACAGCGCAAATGCAAGCGAATCGCCGCAGAGCTCGTGGCTCACAGTCAGAGCCGCGGCGCCTGGCCCCATTGCGGCCGGGTACGTCTTTGACGACAGCGAATACAGCTACTGCAATCCCAGATACCCTACGAGTCAGACCTACAGCGCAGTTCCCGACGCGCAGCTCCAGTTTGTTCAGACCATTGTCCGCCATGGCGATAGGACGCCAGTGCATCTGATCCCCAACGACGAGAACACATGGACGTGCGACGGCATCGAGGAGGACATCTACCTGCATGCCGCGGGCGAGCCGGAGAAGAACAACACGGGGTCGTTCCAGCAAGTCATCGAGATCCCCAGCTGGAACAAAAAGTTTGGCTTTGCCAACCAGGTCTGGCGCGGCACCTGCGAATCCGGCCAGCTCACCGACCACGGCAAGCTGCAGCACCGCACTCTGGGCGCACACCTGCGCAGCATCTACGTAGACAAGCTGGGCTTTCTTTCCAAGACCCTTAACCGCACCAGCGAGGTCTATGCAAGAACCACCTATATATGGCGCACAAAGAACTCTGCCGAAAGCCTGCTGGGCTCGCTGTGGCCAGACCGCGGACTTTCTCCAAGCGCAGCAATCCCCATCCACACATACCCGTCGCAGATAGAGACCATGTACGGGAACTCCAACGCCTGTCCCAAGATAAAGTCGATAGTCGCGGACATTACAAGCTCCGATAGCTACCAGGGGTTCCTCAAGGAACAGGGGCCTCTAATGGCTCGCCTTGCCGGGATATTCGGCGTCGACAGCAAGGGCGACAGCGATTGGCGCGATACATGGGACGGCTACTTTGACATACTCAACGCGCGCCAGTGCCACGGAATGGAACTTCCTTGCAGCCACACGCCAGGGTCTGGCAAGGAGGCCGCGCCAAAGTGCGCCACCGCCGACGACGCAAAGCAGACTTCGAAGAACTCTCACTACGAGATTGCGCTCAAGTACCGTGACCATCCTTTGTCGCAAAACCTTACGCGCCTGGTTATCGGGTCTCTGTGGGGCACGCTTAAGGAGCAGCTGGAGGACCACATCGCGGGCAAGGCCGGCGATTTGAAGTTTGCTCTGTACTCGGGACACGACTCGACGATCATTCCGTTGCTTGGCTCGCTAAGGGCGTCTAATAGGAACATGCTGTGGCCGCCATATGCGTCAAACCTTGTGTTTGAGCTGTGGAAGAAGAGCGACGGCAACCGCGTTATCCGCGTCATTTACAATGGCCAGGTCCTCAAGCTTCAAGACGAGAATCAGTGGTGCGACCTCGGTGCTTGCCCGATCGACACCTTTTTCAGCCATGTAGACGACTTTATCCCAACCGACATTTCCGCGCAGTGCGCCAGGTGATATGGCTCGGCTGTGCAATCAAGCTACAACTTATTTTACTCTGTTACTTCCATTGACTTTCTCAAAGTATATTTAAAACAAAGTATATGTTGATCCCTCGTATTCTGATTTGGAAAGTATGATCATTAATTTTTCTATGCAAGTGCCAATGTTTAGCAAATATAAATTTTTGGGTAGAGTTTTTTTATTTATATTTCACCAAAATGCGGGTTAGCTGCAAATTTATTTTTTGTTTTGTTTTTTTTGTTTGGTACGTGATTGCTGTCAGAAAAAAAAGAAAGATGCCAGTTGATTTTCAATAAAGAGGAGCGTTTCATGTGCTTGCTTTTGTTTCTGGTTTGCAAAGAAGATAGTGTGCATATTTGACCAGAGGACATCTCGGAATAAAACAAAGGAAAATTCCCTTCAAAAACAAAGCGGACCTCAATAGTGGTTTGGTATTCGTCGATTTCTTCCTTTGTTCCAAAGATCTACTCTAGATTGACATGTAAAGAGAGGCTGACAGCGCTATTAATTTTATCCACCATTGCGAATGGCTGGTTGCATGGCAAGGAAGCCAGAAAAAAAATCGTTCTATAAAAAGGCAATAAACAGCGCTCCAGTCAATAGCTTTCTGTACCAACTTTTACATCCCCGTCTCTAGCTCTTTTGCTTGCTCTGTAATATTCGTTAAAGTTCCTATTCGATTAATCTATATCATTCGGTAAATGAAAGCCATATCTGCCCTTGCCATCGTGGCTGCGCACATTGCAGCCTTTGCCACAGCGCAAAGCTCTTCCGTCAGCACGACCTACAACACGGACATTTCAAGTTACAACTTTGACGACTCCACATTCAACTACTGCCAGGCTAACTATCCTTCCAGTACTAGCTATGTCCCGGTCGCCAATGCCACCCTCGAGTTTGTGCAGACAGTGGTGCGCCACGGCGACCGCACGCCAGTTATTGTCTCTCCGCGTCAGGACCTCACTTGGAGCTGCGACAAGTACAGCGAAAACATCTATCTCAAGTCCGACACCGCCTCGGGAGTCAGCTCGTCAGCGCTTGTCAACCAAAAGATCGAGATTCCTGCCTGGAATGGCAAGTACGGCTACTCCAACCAGCTGTGGAAGGGCTCGTGCAATGTCGGCGAGCTCACGGATATAGGAAAAGCCCAGCACGAGTCTCTTGGCGCCCAGCTGCGCTCCATCTACGTGGACAAGCTCAACTTCCTCCCTTACTGGCTGAACAAAACCAGCCAGGTGTACGTCAGAACAACCCACTACCACCGCACCAAGACGTCTGCAGAGAGCCTGCTGGGCGGCATCTGGCCATTCCGCGGAATCACGGCCGATATGGCCATCCCCATGTACACGTATCCGGCAGAGATCGAGACCATGGATGTCAACAGCGACGCCTGCCCGGCAACCGACAAGGTCTGGATGGACATCATCAGCTCTGACTCGTACCAAACGTTTTTCAAGGGCCAGAGCGCTCTCATGAGCAAGCTCGCCGGAATCTTGGATGTCAGCGGCCCGACCTGGACCATGGTGTGGGACGGCTACGCCGACACCTTATTTACGCGCAAGTGCCACAGCAAGGGATTCCCTTGCAGCGCCAACGGCTCCGTTTGCGTTACCGCCGCCGACGAGGACCAGGTGAAGCGCAACGCCAATTACGACTGGGCCTACAAATACCGCGATCATCCGCTGGCCAAGACATACACCCGCCTGCACGTCGGCTCCTTTATCGGCACCCTCAGAGACCAGATGCAGGATTTTGTTGCTGGCAAGACTGGGGCTCTGAAGCTCGCTGTGTACTCGGGCCACGACACAACCATTGGCCCCATTCTCGGCTCGCTCAAGGCCGGCAACCGCCAGATGCTGTGGCCGCCATACGCGTCCAACCTGATCTTTGAGCTCTGGAAAAAGAAGGATGGAAGCCGCGTTGTTCGCGTTCTGTTCAACGGCGAGGTCCTGCAGCTGCAAGAGGGCAACCAGTGGTGCGATCTGAGCGCATGCCCTCTTGACACCTTCACGGCCTACCTTGGAAACTACATCCCCAGCGACATTACTGCCGAGTGCAGCGCTGCCTAGATAGTGTATCACCAGTATGTGCCTTAATTTGCGCATTGCTTGCAAATTTCAAAAGGCTGCTATCGTTTATAATAAACAAAAGCGGTTCCGAAAGAAATAAAAAAAATATGTTTTGTAGCTTTATAAAAATATGAAAAGCAATAAATATAAAGGCGTTGCAAACAGCGCGCAAATATTGTATTGGGCTTCGAACCACCATATACACATATGTAGTTTAACTACCCGGATGCCACAGAAATGATCTCTTGCTCGATATCATTGTCCACAGTCTTTACATCGGCAACCACCTCTTCCTTGCATATGGCCTGGTCCAAATCAAAAGTGGGCGTGTTGCTAGAGACTGTGTTGCTAGAGGCCTCCGCAGCCGATTCTTCCCGCTTGGGCTCGACTAGGATATCCACAAAGACATCGCCAAGCACCTGCGCATCCACCCCTGGCTGCTGGCAAATGTAGTCTGCAAACATCGTCTTATCGGGGGCGTGCTGCACGAAATCCCTGAGCAACGCCTCGCGCAGCTCGAGCGAAAGCGCATACGCGAGGGGCGGCGGAACCGCATTGCCGATCTGCCTATGCATGTCCTTGACGCTTCTCTCGTCGTACGCATATAATCTAAACGTATCGGGGAAGCCCTGAGCGCGCGCACACTCGCGAACAGATAACACGCGTCTTTGGTCGTAGAGCAACACCGTTCCGCTCTTGCCCATAGGCTCCATTTCGGTCAGCGCAGTCCCAAAGTACCTTTTAGGATCGAGCCGTCCAAACAATCCCTTCCAGCCGTTGTTGCGCGCAGCCGCGCTACTCTCCGAAGAAAGACACCAGGGCTTCAGCTTATCCGGAAGCGACGAATGGTCTTTCCCAGGCTGCATCTCGACCCGACAGATGCGCTCCACGTTCTGCTCATTAAACTTGCGGCACACATGGTTGAAAAGAGTGTCCACAAGCTCGTCGTAGTTGTCGCCGGTTCCAGGAATGCAGACCTGCTGCTTACGGCGACGCAATCGCTGGAACTCGCTCTTTGGAGGCTGCAGATATGGCATCTCCATCTTGTTCACATAGTCAACTGCCGCCTCCTCTGGGGTCACGCCGGGGGCTTTCCCATATACCGCGTGCAGCCGCGGCCAGTTTCTCTTGTGCGCATCCGGGTCCGGGTCCGGGTAATGGGTAGCGGGATTGATAAAGTCGAACTTTGGCAGGTCGTTGATGGCATCCTCGACAGTGATGGCATGGTGCGGCGCGTTGCCATTTAGATGTGCCAATGGCTTGTAGACCGTGCCATTGGGGAAGTTGATGTTCGTCTGGTTGGACTTTTCAAACGTGGTCATCGGGAACGGAACGCCCGGAAGACGGCAGCCGCGCTTGCATGCCCATACAAACAATCGACGACGGGACTGGGCCAGACCATAGTTTCCCGCCTGCAAGACATAGAAGCGCGCCTGGTATCCCATCGTGGTGAGCGTCCGCAGAATAAACTTGAGCACGCCCATCTCGATTCCGCCGCCGATCCGGCCCCTGCCCAGCTGGATGCCGCCCAGTCGATAGCTCAAAAGACCGCGCACGTTTTCAAGCAAAAAGTAGGTCGGGCGGTAAAAGTCGACATACGAAAGCGCATTGGCAATAAGCGAGGTCTTGATATCGTCGGCCTTGACAAACCGGTTGCAGCGCGAGAAACCCTGGCACGGCGGTCCGCAGTAGATAAAGTCGACGTCGCCGGGCTGAGGCATAGGCGGAAGCTCCTTCTGGTCAAACTTGTTCTTTAAAGGCTTGGTGGGGATTCCCTGATGCGCCTTGATCGCCGAGTCCAGAAGCAGGTTGGAGCATTGGTTGTACACCTGCGCCTCGGGATGGTTTTTGGCAAATGTGATGCCGGCAGACTCCATGAACTCGACGGCCCACATCGTCTTGACAACGCCGGACTGGTCCATGCCTTGTGTCAGACCCCCGCAGCCAGAAAACAGATCGAGCGCGCGCAGCGGCTGCTTGCCGCGCATAAAGCTGACGCCGTGGCCTCTGTCGCCGCCAATAGAACCATCGCTGTCGCGACCAAAATTAGTCGAGAGCCTTTGCTTTTCGGGGCTCTGCAGGAACTTGGTGAGTAGCTCCCAGCGCCTTTCTCTCTCGCGCTTGCATATCTTGCAGTGCTGCTCCATCGGGAACCGGTCGTCATCGCCATCATCGGATATCTCCACGACCGGAACATCGCGGAAAGGCTTGATCTCGTGCCAGTCGCTCGGGCTTTGCGGATACGCCTTTGGCGTCTCGTACTGGCAGTAAAATGCATTGATGTCCGAGTCTTTGTACACGTTCAGGTTGCCCTTTATGTCATCGATGTGCGAGACCCAGCACTTGCCTCGGAACAGACTAACATCGACGCTCTTGCGGATCTCTGTCCAGTAGAGATGACGCCCATCGTTGTATTCTGCAATGCTGCCGCTGGGCCTTAGCTTAGGCGGGACAACTACGATCCTCTTCAGAATGCGCACATTGGCGATCACCTTGCACGCCATGCTGGTAGTAGCATAGTTGGGGTTGTTTCTGTGATTGTTCACCTTAAGGTCGAGGACATATGCAATCTCAAAGGGCTGGTCGGTCTGCTGCGAGAGATACGCAAAGTCGTACTGGTGATACTCGGTTCCGGCAACGGTCACCGTGTTTACATAGTCGGGACAGCTGACAACACGCGTTGAGCCGGGCGTAGTGCCAGGCAGGGTCTTGGTCACAACACCTGCGACAGCGCGGCTGATTCGCAAGTTCTGGTTTTTGGACTTGCTATCGCACGTCGGGCACCACATGGGAATGCGGCCATTCGACACCATCGAGTGCTTGTTGACGTCCTCAAACATCGCCGACGCCGGATCGTACCAGAAGCGGCAGAACATCATTCTGTCTTCGACGGCCTTGAAGGGATCGACTTCTTCATCAGACGCAACAAAGGGCATGTCGATCTTGCCGCACACGCTGTTTAAAAGAGGTAAGGTATGGCACTCGTCTACGAGAAACCACTCGTTTGGAAGCGCGACCTCCTGCAGAATCGTATCGCGGCCAGGCAGCATGATCTGGCCATGGATCGTCCAGCACGAGCTGCTTCTGATGTAGTAGATAGACGTGATCTGGAAAACGCGCGCAAATGGCCCAGAGACGGTCTTGTTCGCGTTCTCGGAACCATTGCCGCCATCGGCCGCCTCGTTGTCCCAAATGGTCTCTAGCGCATGCTCGGTCATGGGTCGAACAACCGAGACCATCGCTGTGTCGCCAATTCGCAAAGTTAATGGGCCCGTTGTATCTGGCTTACGGCCTTGTACGCTGCCTCTTGGAACCAGCTCTACCTCGCTATAGTACATTCTGTTGTTCTCGGTCTTTGGCAGGCGCTTAGACTCGAGCGGCACAACCTCGCTCACTCTAAAGTGCTGGAGCGAGACGCCACCATTAAGGAGATCGGGGACTGAGACTTTGCCCAGGTCCTGGTCGGCCTGCAGCTTTTTAGCGTTGCCCTTGGTAGAATACCTTTTCTTCCAGGCGCCCTTGCTATTGTTGTCATCTGTAGCCGCCGCCGGCGTGCTGTCGTCCTCGCTGTTCGCGGCAGAGCCAGCGGCTGCCTGTCCAGGCTTCGTCCCTTTGGACTCGAAATGGCTGACCTTCACGAGATGCTGAGCGTAAAGGCCCTTGGCGATTGAAGCGACAAGCGTCGTAATGCATGCGGGATTCTCCTCCTTAGGTTTGGTGTTCGTTCTTCTCGAGCGTGGGACAGCAGAAGAGTCGACTCTTGTAAGCGCTCTTCCTGCAGGCTGCACCTTTTCGCGACAAATAGATGCGATAAGAGGCGTCAGCAGAAGATTGCTCGAATCATCGGCGTCGATGCTGGCCTCGATCTCTAGCATGATAGAGTCGCGGTTGTTGCGGAAATCGCTTTCTGTAATGGGCGTCAGACTGGCAATGGTGTCGTCTGGGCTCTCGCGCATGCGCTTGACAAACTGCGTGATCGAAAGCCGAGGCTCTGTTTCTGCGAGGATCAGGGCCTGGTGGGCCATGTAGATTGTCTTGTAAAGCGGAGAATAAATGTAGGCATAG
The DNA here is from genome assembly GCA_027575335.1 of Coemansia sp. RSA 2599. NCBI lineage: Eukaryota > Fungi > Kickxellomycota > Kickxellomycetes > Kickxellales > Kickxellaceae > Coemansia > Coemansia sp. RSA 2599. The sequence goes on along the minus strand of JANBOW010000003.1, from coordinate 141,203 downwards.
CCCGGGTGCGGCATAAGCAGCTTGTACCATGCAAAAGACGTCAGAACCCAGATCTCGGTGTTGCCACTAGACGATTTGTAGGATTCGTAGTTGAGAATAGCCGATAGATAGATGCGCTGCCTGAAGCCCCCGCCTCTGCCAGCGCCCGCGACATTCGTGTCTCTGCAGCTAGCAGCCTTGCCCTTGCCTCGCGCTAAATAATCGCTTTCAAAGTCGCTATCCTGGCTAGAATAGCAGTTGTGTTTGCTGGCGCCGCCACCACCGTCCCTCCTCATTGTTTTTCTTGCAAAATTGCCGCCGCCGCTGCTGTCGTTATCTACATTGCTACCATCCGCGCTGTCGTTGTTGTTAATGTCGTCGTCGTCGTCGTCGTCGTCCTCAAAGTCATCATTGGCGTAGGTTCCATCAAGCTCGCCTATGTCCATTGCCGCCACATCTCCAGAAATAGAAATGTCCACATAGTCGTCAAAGAGGTCGCGGATATCGACAACTTTGTTATCGGAGTTTTTGTCAAATATAACAAAGTCGTTCAGAGACCGACAGGGAAGCTTATCTACGGAGTCATCGCTTCCTTCGGGAGTAGATTCGTTTATAACCTCCAAATCGGCATGCTCCTCCATCTCGTCCTCTCTGATCTTGTACTGCCTCAGCTTGATGTTGCTGGGAAGGACCTTTGTAATACGCTTTTTTGCGGCCTGCACTTTGGATGAGCCCCCGCGCCGGTCAGCTGTCGAAGCAAGTCTTTGTGGCGCACAAGGCGGCTCTGCAGGCAGCGCGTCCTTCATTTTGTCGGTTCTCCAGGTACCGCTGTGGCTATCGCTATCATCGACGACAATTATTTGTTCGCCATTGCGTTGGGACCCTAAAATGGAGAAATAGAGAAACGGATAGTCAAATGTACCGGTGCTTAGCAATTTATGGAAAATAAAACCGACCTGTTATTGGTAACAAGGATGCCAGTGCATCCTTTGATCCCATGGAAAGCAATCATAAAAGCTCTTAGCTTTGCTTACCTCCGTCTGTTTCGTCGTCGTTGGTCGACATGAACGGGACAAAATTAATTTCGTCCTCGGCAGAAAAGGCGCTGGTTCTTCCAACTACAAATATAAAGACATTTAAGTGGTCACAAAAAAAAGAAGAGACATTAGAGTTTAGAGACATTAAACTGCAATACGACAGCTCTACACCTAGTCTTCTTGTCTACTAAGTTGCATAGCGCGATCTAAATACCTTTGCTGCGAGGACCAATCTTGACGGGCTTTTTGGGCCCAGATATCGGTTTCTCAGTGCCGTCGCTGCTGTTCATGGCACAAAGATATAATGCAGATAGTCTGTTTGAAATAGGCTGAGCGGAAAAGCTTAAATTTACAATTTGTGAGAATGTGTGAAAAATAAAGTAAACAAAAGCTGAAAATGCAAAACAACGAAAAGCACAAGGTTATTGAGATCTTTTCTTTTACTGGTCACATTTTTTACAAACATTTTTTCTTCGCCTTTCCTTTTCATCGACCCAATCTAAAATGAAAATTGAGCGATTTGCAAACTAAGGCTCCACGACGCGCCAATGCACAAATCAGATCAATCGAGATTTAGGACAATCGGATCTGAACTGAGCTGGGCCATGTTGTTTTGTGCTGCGCAGTGTATTTTTTTGGCTATTATTTAGACTTTTTGTTTTTTATTTCCAGCCAGTGCAGTAGGTGGCTCAGGCTCTTGCGGCTCACCCAGCTTTATTTTGACCATGTCGGCAGTTTTTGTTCTTTCCAAAATAAAGCAGTAGATTTGCCTCGTTGCATCTCGCCGCTACCCCGCCTAGCTGCCAATGTCCACGGTTTCAGAATAGCCGCACCTATCTAGTGACATTTTATTTGTATCTTCAGATGGCATTCTCCGCACCTCCTCGAGCTAAATACACAACAACTATACGATGTCAATATTTATTAAATAGAATTCTTGTTTAATAAATACTCGCCTTGCTAATAGGTTTATGGTTAAAAAAAATTAATAAACAAGATATTGCATGCTGCTGCTAGTTGCCACGGCTGTACCTTTTTTTCTTGCATGGCATATAGCAGATATATTAAAAATAAAATACAATACATTAAAAAAGCGCTGCTGGCAGCGGATATCTTTTGTATATTTGCAATGGCTTGCAGAGTGGAGTATTCCATATTTGCCAAGGAAGCTAACCTTTTTTCTTGATAAAATAACAAGATTCTTTATTTTCAGCACTTGGCACTCTCCAAGCGCATGACATGCGCTGCCTTATACGCCTCCACACCAATGTTGGCGGCATGCATATTAACCCGCACAAAGTAATTAGCAGAGAGATCCATAGCTCTGGAAGAAGGAAATACAATAAGCCATACTTTTAATTATTATTATACAAGACAATATGTACACATATCTATTCACTTGGTTTTTTTACAAAGGAATTAATTACCCCCCCCCCGCCAATTTTCATATGATCATTTGGATTTGACACCGACCTTGTTGTAGTCTTAAACACATTTCTTCTTCGTCTTTTAAAAATCCTTTAGTTTATATTATACTCTAGAGTCTTTGAGGTTTTGTTTTATTAGTGAATTGCATAGCTACATTTATTTTTTTTAAAAAAACTAGTTTGATAATTTTTAGACTAGTTCAAATCCTTCTTTCTATTAAACAATCGAGAGTACAATTTACTTTTTATTCGGTGTTTCGCATACAAAAAACTATACATTGGTTAAGGTTTGTTAATAGCAGCATTAAAATATGTCTAATAAACTAAACAAAATATATCTTTTTTGTACACAAGAAAAAAGTCTTTTTTTGATTCAATATTTATTCTAACTCAAATTTAATATTTTTATCGTCTCTTATTCTTTTCTTTTCTTTTCTTTTGCATAGATTATACCACTCAATTACTCGCACATTGAGGCATCTTCCTTTTTTTGTTTACAGAACATGTGGAAGCAGCTTACTATAGCGACCATAGCATTTGAGATGCTATGCTCGTCAACTGCCTTTGCCATGCCGCAAAGGATGCGTGGTGGAATAAAGTACGTACGCAATATTACCGATCGATGCGCAGTAATAGGCAATTGATTAGCCTTTACATATGCAAATCAACTGGCCGAGTATTTCAAACCAATAATCCAATATCAAGTATTAAGGAGGAATTAATCGTGTGAGCCAATTTTTTTATTTCATAATGTAGTCTTCAGGCACTCGATGTACCCGCTGCCCCTGTTTTAGATGGACTTCCCGTGTCGGGGATGCAGTTCCTTATGGACACTGGCGAGGAAGACAAGGGTGCAAATTCAGAGCCCTCACGCGAAAATAGCGCAAACAGTGACGAGCAGCAACCAAATCAAAATAGCAACGCGTCTAATTCAAGCACTGCGTCTTCGTCAATTGCCGATATTTCTCAAGAGGGCGTGGGCTTTTTTAAAATACCCGTCACTGCGCACAAGTCAGCGGGCAGCCGTGTATCGACAATGGCAGCGCGAGTCAGGACCTTACAAAAGCATATGCTCAATGTTCCCGGGAAATGGCTTCAAGTCGTCGAAAGTCTTCCGGTCAAGGAATACGGCTTTGGCATCGAGGTAAGTGCGCCGGGGATTGAAATAAACTGTCATACATTAGTACTCCCAACACCTCCCCCACATTGCATTCTAAGGCATTGGCACAAATGTCAAATTAAAGAAACTGCATCGCTCTTTTTTTACACTTGCTGACGATTTATTCTTGTACACTTGTAAATTTTATTTTTGTAGTACTACGGCGAAGTTGGTGTCGGAACACCGCCTCAGATGTTCAAGCTTGATCTCGATACTGGCTCTGGCGATGTATGGCTTGCAGGACAGCAGTGCGAGGTCTGCTCGCGACACAAAAAATTCAATCCCAAAAAGTCCTCGTCATACAAGGCCGAGGGGCGCAAATGGGGAATATCCTATGGAGACGGCTCTTTTGCATCTGGCTACACAATTAGAGACACCGTCACAATTGGGAATCTGACCGTTCCAAACCAGGTGATCGGGTTGGCAACAAATGAGTCGCGAGCATACCAAATCGACACCGTCGATGGATTGCTTGGACTGGCATATAGCGGCGTATCATTTATACCAGGTAAGTAAGAAAAAAAAAGCGGCTAATGCAGAAAAAAATAGCATAAAGCGAAAAAGGCACCCGTTTAATTCTAATTTAACCTATATTTACTTGCATTGCTGCTTAAATCATGTAGGCGTCACTACGTTCCTCGACAACATAATCGAAAACGACTATCTTTCGGAGCCCGTGTTTTCAGTCTATCTAAAAGACAAGGACAAGGACAGCTTTGCAGGCGAGTATCTGTTTGGAGCTATTGACAAGACGCGCTTTACCGGAGAACTCACATGGGTTCCGCTGCACCAGCCAAAATTCTGGGAAATAGAGCTTGACGGAGTGTCTTTCAACGTCAACGGCGTCGGGAAAGAAGAGATGAATATCGGCGGACCAGCCATCATTGATACTGGAACAACGCTGATAGTCATGAGCGAGGAGCAAGCAAAGGAGTTCCACAGAGGAATACCGTCTGCCGAGAACAGTGACATTTACGGCTGGATTATGCCGTGCAATACAGAGCAAGTGGTTCCAGGCAACCTGACATTTACAATTGGCGGCGTTGACTTTGCTGTTCCTATGAAAAACCTTATTCGAGAGCCGGTCAAGGGTCTCGATGGCTGGTGCTTCTCTGCGGTCACCAGCGGTGCTCCAAACTTTGTCATTTTGGGCGACGTTTTCCTTCGCTCCAACTACGTCGTGTTTGATCGTCGCAATGCGCGCGTGGGAATTGCGCCTTCCAAGCACTAGTTTATTCTAATTCTTCAAACAGAAAAATACATCTTTGCCATTGCATATTTCCACAACAAACAAAGACAAGTAGCGCGGATGTGAATATATTCAGAAGCGACATGAACATCTGATCTTGGAGGCCGTGATCCAGAAAAACGGATTAGATTTTCTTTTTTTTTCTTTTCTCATCTCCCCATTTATTTCCTTTTTTACTTCGCAGTATTGCTTTAAAAACGCAACGAGGACCTCGTCCAACAAGCCTTGTTTTCGTGTATTTTATTTCGCTTTTGAATTGAAGTTTGTGCTTTGCTTTTTCATACTCTAAAACGCAACCATGAAGCTTTCTTCGACAGAGCTGGCAGACATTGCTGGCAAGCCGCTTGGCGAAGTGACCAGCATCGATCTTCGCAACAAAGAAATAACGCATATCGAGGGCCTTTCTCAGTGCGCAAAGCTGCGAAAGCTGGATCTTTCAAGCAACGAAATAGAGACACAGGATGCGTTTAAAGGACTGCACCAGGCAAAATCCCTAGTCCACGTGAATCTAGCGAACAATCGGCTAAACAGCATGGGCATCGTCGAGGACATTCCGCAGGTCAACGTGCTTAACCTAAGCAATAACCAACTGACTGTCATCTCGCCGAGCGTGGCAAAGTGCAGCGAACTCAAGGCGCTGATTCTCGGACAGAACAAGATATCCAAGATCGAGCATCTGGATGGGCTGCTGAATCTAAACACCCTTGTGGTGTCGCAGAACGAGATCAGCGAGATCCCTCAGATGCCCTTGCTAAAGGAGCTAACCAAGATAAGCGCAGCTCACAACAGGGTTGCGTGCATACCGGATCTTACGCAGCACCCGAAGCTAAAGGAGATCAGACTCAATGACAATCGCATCGCCGAGGTTCCAGAAAGCATCCGGAAATGTACGGGTCTGAAGGTCATTGATCTGGGAAACAACAAAATCGACGGCTGGTCGTCGGTTGCACCGCTGGCGTCCATCCCCTATCTATACAACCTGAACCTCAAGGGAAACCCCATATGCGAAGAGACCAAGTACCGCGAAAAGATCATTGAGATGATTCCGTCCCTACGCGTGCTGGATGGCGAGCGCTTCGACCAGTGGTTTTTAGACCACAAGGAGAAGCGGAAGCAAAGAAAGGCGGCTGAGGCGGCTGGTGAAGAGCAGGCTCAGAAGGAATCCGAGGGCACGGCTGCCCCTGGCACTGCTGGCGGATCTAGATCTAAGAGGCGGGCTGTCGACGACCAGCAGGGACAAGTCAAAAGGCCAAAGGCTTTTGGCAGTAGTAGTAGGAGCGGCAATTCAGGAAGCAGCCACGCAAGTATGGGCAGTAATCGCGGTAGAGGAGCCGGCAGTAATGGTGGCGGAAGAGGACGAGGCAGAGAAAGGGACGATGCCAGGAACAGATCAAATGGTAGAGGCAGAGGCAGAGGCAGAGGCAGGGGTCAAGCGCACAAGCATTAGAATAGAGCATGTAGTGGTATCGCTTTATAGCTTACGAACCAAGATAGAGCTAGTACATTGATTGTCAAGCAGAGAAAAAAACAATTCGAGTGTCTTATAAAAATAAAAAATGAACAGCTGAAGACGCGACTAGTGCTAGATAGCGCTGGATGGGCTCCCCTGGGCCAGCGGAACAAGCGTTGCGACGCCCTTCATAGAGATGCCGCCCTCGTTGTTGGTTGCCCACAGCTCACACTGCCTGGAGCCCTCAGCCAGCGCCTGCCCGTCGCTTCCGCCGCTGCCGCTGTTCCTGGACATGGTCTGCAGCCAGCGCCCGTTAAGCTGCATATCCTGTTGGCAGTACATGGGGCTGACTGCGCGATAGTTTAACGAGCGAAGTGCCATTCCCTGTGGCATGTTTGCCTGCATGAAATGAAGCAGAAGTGTGCATGTCAGCGGGCCATGGATCAAAAGACCCGGATGATGCTCGACCTCGCGCGCATACGCCAAGTCGTAGTGGATGCGGTGCGAGTTCCAGCTCAGTGCAGAGTACCTGAACAAGAGGATCTCCGAAGGCTTTATTCTGAACAGAAAGTCGGGCTGGCGATTGTGCTTGAGCAGCCGGCGCTTAAGAGAGACGGGCTTCATGTACGCCAGCTCGCGGAGCTCTGTGACGCAGAGACCGCGGTCGTTTTTCATGTGCAAAGCGAGCTTGACAAGAACAAGAGGGTCTGCTTCAGGCCTTTCCTTGATCGTCACTTCCTGGATACGCTTTGTCTGCGATGCCACGTCGCCCACTCGCAGTGGGTTGGCCACATTAAACTCCATCTGGCCGCCTGCCCAGACGCGCTGGCAAAAGGGCCCTGGCGGCGCCTCTTCTTCCAGGTACCCGTCGGGAGAAAGCCCAAACTCGTGCACTGGCGAGGGGAAGTATACCAAGTGGGCCCCCGGCGGAATCGCCGTGCCCTGTGCGATGTCGCCCACTCGGGGATCGCGCGGCAGCTGCGGGTACGCTTGAGGCAGATATGGCCGGACAGTTTGATCCAGAAGCGTGGCCTGGCGCGAATCGATGCGATCCCACAGCAGGCTGCTTGAATCGACAACGCCCCCTCGCCACTTCTTAACGATATCAATGTCCATGCTTGCGGTGGAAATATGTCTGTGCTTGCTATGCAAAGAAAAGCCGAAGAGCAGGCAAGCCCTTTGCGATAGCGTACCGGCGTGCTGGCGCAGCTTTATACTAGAATACAGAGACATTTTCTTACATGTATAACGTTTAAAGCAATGGTGTGATTATAATGGCAAAAAGGTGGAGAGATATAAAGGTCGCATTCTCAGCTAGCAAAATAAATGAGCGTAGCCGCTTTGGGAAAGAATGGGTCATTTGGCCACTAAATTAACCTTTTTGTGACCTTGGCTCGGCATATATACCCGCTTCCCACGACTGTCTTTTGTTTGTTAGATGCATGGCATTCCCACCCTAATTGAAGCTTTCTCTGAAGGCAGGTGGGGTTGCCTGTTGGCTAGTAAGCACAATTCGCGAGCAAGCGTACTGAATGAACCAAACCCTCAAAGAAATCAGGGACGAAGGGAGAGAGGGATAGACACGCCTCAGGGAAAAAAGGATCATTGCGAGAGGGGTTTATACGCCGTTTACGTTTGCTTACATCTGGCTGGCCGCCCTTTGCTTTGGTTCAATCTGCCAAAGACAGAATAGAGTCGACAACAGGCAAATCGAAGCAAGCGCCTACCTGTTCGAAAATAAAAGGTTGACGAAGGGCCACTTTGTGCTATGCAAAATAATGCTACTTTTGCTTTTAGACACAAAAGGGGTTGCCAGCTAAAAAAAAAGCTGGCTCTGGCTTGCTTGGAAGCATTTTGGAGCTTGGGAGCTGGCTCCGACAAACTGAAGAGCTGACGAATTGACTGAACGTATTCTTTTTCCTTTTCAAATTGACTCTCTGCGACCATTGTGTTCTGCATTTGGTAATCAGATGGTAGTGCTTTGAGACAGACAAACTGAAAATAGAAGCCGGTGGCTATTCACAAAGTAAAATGTTTGCGATTTATTATATTTTTGGGTTTGCTGCGCTCAATCTAAATTGCGATGTTTATAACGGGCGGCGCAATACATGCAGGTGCTCCTTGTATTATTTTTCGCGCTCTCTGCTACTTGCGGTATGCAATAAACATTAATTTCAATTGAGCAGCAGTCTGGAAGACATTATTTTTTTTCTCGAAGATGCGCGACGCAAATGACGCAGCCGATGTTGTCAGGTTTATTTCTGCAATGGCTTCTGGCCGAGTTATTTATTTTTCTTTTGTCAAAAGAAAGCGGCTTTTTTACCTGTTCAACTATTGAAACGTGATTATCAAAAATAAGCTAGTGTCCAGGTAGAACAGGTAGAACAGGTATAATGCAAATGGCAACGTGGCAACATCCAGTCTGACGCAAAGCCGGGTATAATGCTTGCTTGGTGTCACGCCTGCAGGGCAGGGAATATGCAAGCAAGCAAGCAGTGCGTGCGTGCGTGCGTGAGCGACGCTGCTGGAACATTTGAGCGCCGTGTGACGGATATTGCGGGATAGCGCTGCCAGGCTAGAGCAAAGAAACAAAATAAAAAGGAAAGCGCTGCAATCGCAACTGCCATTTCCATTGCCGCTGCGCTTGCGAGCTCGCAAACAATGTGTTATTGTCTGCGAGGTTTACAATTGACAAAATTTTCTTTTGCAAAATAAGAAAAGGCCGCCTGGCTTATTTTCTCTTCAGCTTCTTGAATCACGCACCCCATCATCCCCCGTTGCCCAGGCCTAGCTAAACATAGCAGGCATCGCAAAGAGAGGGAAAAAAGCGTTCTTGAGAACAAGGCACTCAATAGTGCATATTTTATTAAACAAACAAAGAGACGCTTTGGAAGTAAAATTCGAGGGAGAGCACGCTTGTTGGGAAAGAAAAAGCGTCGTTTTATACTGAATTATAACAAAGGCCGCTTTGCTTTTTGGGCTTTTTATTTGCTTATTTGGTCTGAAGCAAGAATTCGATGCACCGCTCCGCTTGCTCCCTTCTTTTATATTTTTTCCCTTTGGCCGCCGCTGGTGTCAACCTTGCTTCTTTGTTCTTGTTCCATTGCATTAGAAGGGAGCCTTTTTCGCCAGTCCAGGATTTGTCTTTCTTGTTCATTTGTGGACACCAAGCTCTCTTTTTTCTCTATTTCCTCTCTACCGCCCGATTATCCCGCTCTTTGTATTTATTAGACCTACTCCGCAACTCTGCATGGGGAAGAGCCGCCATATCACCGTCGCCTCCTTATATCAACCGTAAAAGCTGCCTCCTAGGTGGTTTACTGAGCTGTGGTTTTTTTTTCTTTTCAGCCTTCTCAAGCGAACGCGCAAACATCGCACGATCCTCTATTATATTATATCGGTTTTGATTCCTATATTCTATTTATAAATATCCACTCCTCTTCTCGTTTGTTACTATTCTACTCGGATACTATACAGCTTTGCTTAGCTTTGCTTTGCTTGACTACCTATTTCCCACTCTCTGATGCGTGGTTGCCTGCAGACATTACGGCTAATAGTCACAAAGTGAAAAGAAACGGCGATAGTTCCCGACTCAATATCTATATGTTCCGTACGCTGGCAAAATCCCCTCCAAGCCTATTATATATTATATCATCGCTATAAATAAGCGGTCATCTAGTATCCCAGAGCATAGAGACATATTCTTTGATTTGTCCTCTTATTGTTTATATCTTTTTATTACTCTTTTGAATCCACAGCCGCAGCGACACAAATGGAGCTCGACCCACGTATAACGTCCTTTAAGCTCGAGTTCCCCATCAAAAGGTCGAATAGCGGCCTGAAGCCCACGCGGACATACTATGGCCGCGTCCTGATCGAGGTAAGCGAGCCCGTCGCAGTAAACCAGCTGCGTCTTCTCTTTGAGGGCTGGGAGCGGGTTGATTTCGGCGCCAAAATCGGAGCGACGCGGAAGCTGCTATTCAGATCCTCCGAGGATCTTCTGCAAACCGACGGCGTGGTCGTAGACACCATTGTACGCGAAGCAGCGTTTGAATTTGCCTGCACGATGCCCAATGTGAATTTCCCTGCAGCGATGCGGTCAGCAATATGCGAGGTTGTCTACACAATGAGTGCCACGCTTATCGGCTCTAGCCGCTCAACCATCACGTCCCAAGTGGTCTCTAATGGCAGCGGCGCACACAGGGAGCATATCGGCACGTCCTGCGCCAACCACATTGCAACTCTGGCAGCTGCCTCTGTGCCGGTGCAGCTTGCGCCCAAAGTGGTTCCGTCGGGCGTCGGCTGGCTCAAGCCCATGATCATGCGCGACGGCATTATGCTATCCGAGCCAGTGAGACGTATATTCAGAAAGCAGACTGTCCAGACGGCGATGAACATATGTCTGCGCGTCCGCAACCACTGCTGCACGCTGGGCGAGGCAATTGTAGTGGATGTTGATGCGACCATGCTGCAGCGCGATAGGGTCCTGACGTTTGTCCGCGCCGCGGTAATCGAGCAGGTATCGCTGAAAACGCATGTTCAGGACGCGCAGGCCCTGGAGTCCATAAAGGCGTTCCTGGCCACGAGCGGCCGTGTCCAAAGCTCGACTGTCGTTCTGGCCGAGCGCACCCTTAATCGCAAGGTGTCCGAGATAGATCCCAGTGTTCTAAACAGCGCCGAAGCCAAGGACTGGGGCACATCATCGCATAGCCAGCCGCTGGTCGGTCTGCACAAGATCGAGAACCTGCATATCCGCGTGCCGCGCCGGGATGTGTGCACGGCAGAGGGGCATTTCCTGAGTTTCAGCCATGTATTGCGGCTGACATTCGGCCTCACGTCGCGCCCATCAAATGGGCACTTTGACACCAAGTATGCCACGAAGGACGTGCCGCTGCGTCTGGTTACTTCAAAGTTTGGCGATGTCGGCCGGATGTCCCAGGTCGAGATAAACAAGCGACTGTCGGCGCTGACTGCCGAGGGCGACGGCTGCGTGCGTTCGGCTGCATATGGGTATCTTTTGGACGAAAACTCTCGTGTCCCCAGGCCGGCGCCTTTGGAGCTATATGATGGCCGCAAGGATGTGCCTGCGCCGACCATAGAGCCGCTGATGGATCCCACTAGCAGGCCATACACGCCGTCGCCTCACTCGATAATGACCAGCGACTGCGCGACACCAACAACGATGAACACAACAGCGGCGATTACGACGACTACAGCAGCAGCAGCGGCGGCAGCGGCAGAGATGTGCACGCCAATCAGGATTCCGCGGTTGACAACGGCGTCAGCTGTTGCAAAGGCCTCTTTGACTTCGAGTCCCAGCGCAGACAGCTCGATCGTGCCGCCGACGCCAATGCCAGTGCCTGCTCGGCCAAAGAATGTGCCGCCGCCGTTGGCTCTGGAGGATACGGGCTTCCAGTTCGGCCCGCTGCCTCCGATTCCAGGCGTGGCTCAAAACAACAGCAATGGCAACGGCAACGATTACGATTACGATGACGGAAATGGCAACAGCAACAATAGCATTATCGATGACAATAATGACGAGCACATTGGCGTTTCGAGCCGGCGCAGTCAGCCGGCGCTGCTTGCCCAGGCATCGCTGCGTACGGCCAGCAAGGACTCTGAGCCGGCTTTGTCGGCACACAGCGACAGCTCGGCAGAAAACGTATCTGAGAGACAAGAGCCGCTGGACGCTAGCAGGCCAGACAGCTCAGCCGACTCGGCCCTGTACATCGCCGGGCACGAGCGCAGCAAGGACGAGGACGAAGACGAAGACGACGCTGGCCGAGTGCAAAACAACAGAGACACGCTGGTCGAGATGCAGCCGGCATCTGCGTCGTTGACAGGGTCGCACAAGAACGGCAGCGTGGGGTCTCGCAATGCGGCCAGCTCCGACTACGACTTCAGCTCTGCCAGAAGCCACGCATCGGTTGTCAGCGACTCCCAAGCGGAGATCTCAGGCACCCAGTCGGACGTCTCGTCGACAGAGAACACCAGCGCCACCGCGTCGGTTGACGAGAGAAGGGCGGCCAAACAAACGCAAAGCGACAAGCGAGAGTCGTCGCAGAGCGAGGGCGAGACCATTGTTTTCTCGCCACGCAGCGAGTGCTTTGATCTCGACAACAATGCGATGTCTGACGGGCTGTCGACTAGAAGCAGCTCCCCCGACCCAAAACACTTGGTCCTGCCTGTGCTTCCAGCCCTGCCAAAGCTCCCTTCGCTGCCCTCGCTGCCGGCCATCGACTCCTTGGATGATCTGACAAAGGGCATGCTGAACAGCTCTACTGTGTTTTCCGACGAAATGGAGTTTTCGTCTTTCTGGACCACTGGAGCTGGGTTTTGAAGCCCCTCCCCCCCCCGCGCCAACAGCGAGTGCCAGCTTGAAAAAACACAGCATTGGCAAACACCAATGCTAGCTTGTGCCTAATGTATTTTTCCCCCACTTTTTGAACAAAATGCCTGACTTTGTGTCTTTACTTTTCATATCGGTTTTATGTGCCTAATATTATCAACAATAATATTTATTTATATTATATATATTTGTTTGCTTTAGTTGAGCTTGGCGATGGCCTCGATCTCGACCTTGGCGTTCTTGGGCAGCTTTCCGACCTCAAATGCCGAGCGGGCAGGGGGAGCGGTGTGGAAGACCTTTGCGTAGACCTCGTTCATCGCAGGCCACTCGTTGATGTCATCGAGGAAGCAGGTGGTCTTGACAACGTTGGAGATGCTGCTTCCAGCCTCGGCAAGGATGGCCTCGAGGTTCTTCAGGACCTGCGCGGTCTGCCCGGCGATATCCTGGGCCTCGATCTCGCCCGACGCAGGGTTGATCGGGATCTGGCCGGAAACATAGACCATGCCGTTGGAAACAATGGCCTGCGAATAGGGGCCCAGGGCGGCGGGCGCATTGGCGGTCGAGACAACTTGGCGAGACATTTGGCGGAGCGAATTCAGCGTTGCGGGGGTTGCGAAAAGAGATAGACGAGGAGCGGCTTTGGAAACAAGAGTACGTGCAAGCATTTGAGGAAAGAAAAGAAAAAGAAAAACGGGATCAGAAACAGGGATAGACCTTTTAACACTTGAAAAAATTACGGCTGGAAAAAAAAGTAGTGAGAGGATTGGGGGGATGGAGAGCGAAGATCAAGAAAAAAGAAAGCAAAGGCAGGAAGCTTTGCCAGACCAACCGGTGGTTTATATGGACGCCAGGGTCGAGAGACGTGGTAACTTGTGGCCTTTGTCGACAGGGACGGCAAGAAGCATAAAAGGGCGCTTTTGCACTGCGTCGATGCCAATGCCGATGCCAGCGCCTGGGAAATGGACTGCTTGTCTAGCACGCGTTGCAGAGCAAACAATTCGCTAGCAGAGCGACGAGGCACTTGCATTTCTACGACTTTATTTCCCGCTCGCACGGAAGCGCGCAAATTTCTCCAGGCACAACCCCGCAGCAAAAACAAGACCGCCGCTTCGTTCGACAATAAAGTGAAAACGGGCAATAAAAACTCTATGAGCGGCTCTCTAGACTCAGTAATAGTCGCCCCCGCCGTCGTCGTCGTCAATGTCGCCGAGGTCGTCTTCTTCGCCGTTATCAAAGTACGAGTCCATGTAGTCGTTCCCTTCCTCCTCGTCCTCCTCGTCCTCGAGAAGCTCCTCCTGGTCCTCATCTTCCTTGCCGCTCTTCTCCTCGTCGTCCTCGTCCTCGTCCTTGGCATCCCTCAGAGCAGCCAGGACGCCGTCCGCGTCGTCCTCTGCCCGCTTCGCCCTCTTCACGCGCTTCTTCAGCAAAACGGACTGCAGCTCTTCGGGAAACAACGCGACGTTGGTCTTGAGCTCCTTCAGCGACCTCGTGCCCTCCTCCTTCGTGTGGTAGCGGTCGGAAAACCGCTCGACATCGGGCGGCGTCGGCGGCGGCTTCAGATAGAACACGGACGACTTTAGCTCGTTGCGGAACCCGTCCATCAGGCTCGCTATGTGCTTTTCCTCCGACGTCAGCGGCCGTCCGGGTACCATCTCGTATTCGGGAAACGTCGCTCGGATGCCCGAGTCGAGCTTGCGCAGCTTCCGATCGCGCAGAAGCTCGGTCTGCAGTCCATTCATCTCGCGCCGAGCGCCGCCTCCCCATCCGCGTCCTCGAGACATGTTGCAAGCGTGTACAGCACGGGCGTTCTACGGCGCCAAATAAAGCCAAATAAATCAATAAAGGACACTCGGATCAGTGTATAAATGTCGGAATCAGGTGGGCAGCGCTATCAACGACCAGAAACGATGGCATAGATGCATTATTCAGCAAACATAAAAGGGCTGCTGGTAGTACAAAGAAAAAATTAAATGGAAAACTTTTTTCAACCAAAAAATTTATTCGCAAGGCCTGAATCGGATTTATTTTGGGAGCCAGTTCCCGTGTGTGAAAGGGGGGAAAAAGAGCGAAATGCGCCTTTCTTTTCTTCACAAGCGCCCCTTTCTACGGAATGCGGCTCTTGAACAGCGTGTATCGCTCAATGTTGTCCAGCGTCAGCTTGGGCCTCTGCTTGTCCCACTCTGCTTCGCTGCCCTCGTTGGCAATCAGCTTACCGACCTCGAAAAACGTGTTGTTGTCCGGCTTTTTGGTCGCATCGTCAAACTGCTTGAGATTGCCTGTATCCGCCTCGGTGCCCTTGTTTTCAGCGGTCCTCCGCTCAAAGTCGCGGTAGCGGTTCCAGGCAAACTGCATCAGCTGGTTGCCAAACGTAAGCTTGGCCCACACCACGAGCGCATAGGCGATCAGCACAATCGCTGCCCATCCAACCACATCCAGCAGCGCCCAGCCGGTAGGCGCGGCTAGCCACAGAGAGTCGCCCGACGACGCAAAGAACGCGGCAAACGCCAGGGACACCGCCTTGCGCGGGTGCACAACAAGATACCCCAGATGCGAAAGCGCGTCCATAGAAAGCAGGCTGTGCGCTATTTTGCATACCGCTGCCAGCGCACGGACGCCAAAGCCCAGGACAGGCACCGCCATCAGCCAGCCAAGCAGCCACGGCGCTTCTATGGGGCTGGGCTCAGGCACAGACGGCGTCGGCGCACCGCTGTAGCCCAGTCCCGAAGACTGCATCAGTATATGCGCCACCTGCATAAGCATCAGCGTGATCAGGCATGCCAGGGGCATCGGCGAAAGGCCAATGCGACGGGCGACGCGAGACGACTGCTCGACAAAGATCTGCGGCTGCGTGACCGACTGCACCCTGCGATGGCCACGCCGGCGACCGTAGCTCGCAGCGGCGCCAGACGACGACGATGGCGGCCTGCCCGCACCAGAAGCGCCATCGGGCCCTAGCTGCTGGCTGTCGCCGTGCACGGCTCGCGGCTCCGGAAGCAGGTTCGCTTGCACCCACGCAATGGCCCTGAGCGCCGCGTGTACTAGTATCGATGACGAGCGCGTGCGTGCCAGCGAGCCGCCATTTTCGCCAGCATCCACGCTGCCCCGAGCGCAGTATGAGCCATCGATCTTCTCGTCGGCGTCTGACGCAGACTCCGGGACGTCCTCCAAAGGCGCGAGTCGAGAGCCGCCGCGAACAAGCGGCAAGACGCCCCGCGCCCGCACGCCAGACTTGGAGCAAGCGAGGTCGCGCGAAAGAATGTCGATGTAGTGCGAGTAGATCTCGGGCCGGATCCAGTTGAGCTTGGTGACGAACGCGTGCTTGATCCAGTCTATCAGAATCTCTGTGCCCAGAACCATGAGGATCGGCGTCAGAATGCGGTTGATCAGCGGAACAGAGACCCACGTCGGAATCAGAGGCCCGAACGCAGACGGCGTGGCCGAGTCGAAGGACACCGGCGGCTGCACGGTAGGCACGACGGTGGCAGCGCCCCCGGACGCCGAGGCCGTGGCCGGCGACGCGTCGAACAGAGGCGAGATGCCCGTGCCCGAGAGCTCGGCCAGGTTGCGAAGGATGATGATAAACAGAAACACGATCTCCTGGAAGCGCTCTGCGATATCGGCGCAGGCCACCTGGAACAGCATCTCCTTCTCCCACTTCTTGAACACGTTGCTCTTGATCTCGACAAACTGGTTCG
This sequence comes from Coemansia sp. RSA 2599, assembly GCA_027575335.1. Lineage (NCBI taxonomy): Eukaryota > Fungi > Kickxellomycota > Kickxellomycetes > Kickxellales > Kickxellaceae > Coemansia > Coemansia sp. RSA 2599. Next base: position 124,858 of record JANBOW010000003.1, on the reverse strand, counting down.
AGATCAGCAGCGAAAGCAGCTGGTCGCTGTATGCGTTGACCGCCACGTTCAGCGTGATGACCTGGTAGAAAAGCACCAGCGTGTGCACGAGCATGTACGCCTGCGCCAGAGCAAAATAGCCCGCGCCCGTCTTCCACCGCTGCGACCGCGGGTCAGTAACCGTCGACTGCAGCGCGTCGAGCACGTCGTGGCCAAACGAGGAAAGAAGCCTGTCAAAGATGTCCAGCGCGCTGAAAATAAAATACAGTTTGAGCGAGCTCTGGGCGCGGATGCTGTGGTACATCTGCGCCGCGTCTATGCGACACAGCGCCAAGCACGTGAATATGAGTAGCAGCCCGCGGTAAAGATCAAACAGCTGCGCCGGCGAAAGCCAGCGCGACATGTTTCTGCCGATGTCGCTGCTGCTGGTAGTGCTGCCAGCGCTAGTGGCTCCAGAGGAACCGTCGCTCTGCCGGCCAACAATGCGGCAGGCCCAGTGTCGTAGCTTGCGGCCGCCTGCCAGCGCACGGCCGCTCCACGTACCCGGCAATGCCTGCAAGACGAGCTGCGCTATCGTCGACGCGCACGCGTCATCGATGAGCTCGGGCAGCTCGTAAAAGGCCGAGGCCGCTAGCGTAAGCACCGCGCGAACAAACTTTGCTGGAAGAATCGAAAACACGTATATCAGCGCATCAAAGCAGATAGCGACGCCGAACCAAAGAAGCTTTTCGACGTTCCACGGAACGCGCAGAAACTGCGACACACGCTGCCGTTTGAGGTGGATCTTGCCATCGAACTCGCTCGAGTCCAGCTCGGCCATGTACTGGTCCCAGAGAGACGCGGTGCCGTCCAGGTATATCGCCGGGATAGGCGCTTCGCCGCTGCTACGCATGCCGTCAGTCGAGGGCCGCCCGCTCGAGTTTTCCAAATAGCTGCCGCCGTTGTCTAGCCTGGGGAAGCTTTTGAAGCCGTTGCTTCCGCCAGAGACGTTTTCGGGAATGTCGCCGGAGCCGACACTATGCGTGTTTTCGGAGCCACGTTGTTCGCGGCCAACTGCTTCGTCGGTGGCTGTGCTGCCGCTGTTTGTCTGAGCGTCCTCTTGCCTGCGCGGCGGGCCCTTTAGCGTGATGGTCATTTTCTCGTCGGCCCCACTGCCGCTACCGCTACCGTCACCGTTGCTGCTGTTGCTGCTGACTATAATACCGCCGTCTGTGCGTAGCAATGTCGGATCTGACGATGGCAATGGTGATGTAGACGGCTGGTATGAATGCGAGGGCTCGCCGAGGCTTATATTGCTGTTTCTGGAAGCTGACTGCAGGTTGCGAAGGGCTTCTGCAATCGCGGCCGATGAGTAGCTGTAGCGCTTATGGGGCGACTCTGCAGATATAGTGCTCCACCGAGCACTGCTTGTTGCGCTGCTGATGCTGGGCGTGGCTGATGCACCGGTGGCGCCCAGCTGGTAGAGTGCGTCCAGCGGCATCGCGTGCTCGCCATGGGCATCGGCTGCGTCCAGATACGTTTCTTCGGTCAGCGGCGGCGACAGGGGCGACGATAGATCGTCGGTTCTGACGACCAGGTCCGGCGTTCCCGCCTCGTGTCTGCCTACAGTTGTGCGCCGGCGCAGCCCATCGACGATTATCCGAGGCGGAATGCGCGTTTCGCTGGTGCTCCCAGATGCGCGATTGAGGTAGCTACTGCTGGATACAGCCAGCGAAGGGGAGTGTGCCTGTGCCTGCACCGTTTGGCTCTGGTCGGCACCCTGGTCGTCGCTGGCTGTGTCTCTGCTACTGCCATCGCTGCTGGCGCTGGCGCTGGCGCTGGCGCTGTTTTTGTTGTTGCTGCTCCTGTCGTAACTGCTGCAGCCATGCGTGCGCAGGCTACTGCATTCGCTTCTGCATGCGGCAGGCTCTGGGGCCATGGAGTAATGGCGCCTGGCCTTCTTTGCAAGCGCATGGGCCTCTCTAGTACCAGAGCTGATGGTGCTGGAGCTGCTGGAGCTGCCGCTCGACACGCTGATGGAGCGCATGATACGTGTGATGTTGAGAGTCGGACATGAGGACCCGCGTGTGTGGCTTGATGAGAACCTGCGGGCTCTGCGGAGCTGCTCGTTGCTCCACATGGGCTGGCCGAACTCGCTGATGCTGTCCAGGTACTGAGAAGGCACATGCCCGCCCGCTTCCAGGTGCTCATTTATAATGCGCCGGCTGGCAGCAGCGTAGTGGATGCTGTCCAGGCTCATTCGCTTGTGAGCCACCAGGGTCGCTGCTGCCGACGCGTCGTGGTTGCCCATCCGCGGCCTGTACCGCTGCTGGCCGCTTGCCGACCCCGGCAACATGCTGGCTCTTCTGGGACTCCGATGGCTCAGATTGAACACGGCGCTATTGTCCTGGAACGATCGGCGCCAGTGCTCGCGCGAGCCAGGGGGCTGTTGCGGCGGATGTGCCATTTGGTTTGTGTGTGAACGGCTGTATGCATCGAAGCCGTCGTTCGCTGCGCCGGTCCTGGCGGCTTTGAGACTGCTGCTGCTGCTGCTGCCGCCGACCAGCTGCGCGTATGTCTGCTGCTTTATGGTCTCGGCCGCGCCTGCCCGGCCATCGACACTACGAAGCGAGCGTCGCTTGTCAGTGGCCATTGCCGGTCCGGTGCTTGAAGACACGCGCCTGGTATATGCAGCTGGTTAGGAGTGAATGATAGTGAACAAGCGGATGTACAAGGAAAGGACCTCGAGCAGTGCGTCAAAAGCACTATTAAAAAGGCGTGATTAACTAACAGAAAAAGCAGCGCTAACAAGAAAGGGCGGAGAAGGAGAATCAAGACCTACGATGTGGAGAAAAGAGAAAAACGAGGGATTTGCATGGCCAACCAGCTTGTTCGCATTTCTTCTTTCGTTGATTGCGCGGAGAAGACCCAGACGAGGCAAGCCTTTTTTCGCTCGGCCGAAAACGCTGATTGATGTACGCAATTTGCGTAGTGGTCCATTGTTTGTGGCTCTACGTTTATTTTAATTGTACTTTTTTCGCCCCTTTTCTGTTCATTGCAGCAGCCGTCCTTTGAAGAGCTGCCCCCTTTTTTTTGCTGGGTGCAGACTTTGCCGTCTTTGCTTATTTTCTTTTCTTGTACAAAGGACTGCTTCCGCCTGCGATAACTTTGCCGGCACCAACAGAGCACAGCGAAACTCACCGTGCGCACGGCAACACGACCAGCTACCCGGCATTATGCACGCACAAGCGCTCGGCAGCCGGCAGCAGACGGCCTTTCGCCAAAGCGAAAAGCTGTATTCGCGGCGAGACAGGCCGCCCGACCTACGCAGCGTCATCGACTTTGGCGACCCAGGCGCTTCCAGCGCAAGGGCAGCGGGCGTCTGCAGAATCCAGCTTTTGCACGATCTAGAGACGCCGCCGTCTTTGTCATTCGAGGCATACCGCCACAAACGACCGCCGGCATTCGCCCTGGAGACGCATCCCGGCCTGATAGTCATCCCCGGCGCGCTGACCGACGAGGCCCAGCGCTGGCTTGCGCGCAAATGCCTCTGCGACTGCGCAAGGCCGCCCAACCGCACTAATCTGGACCCGTTTTTTGAGATGCCGCGGGAGTCGCTGTTCACGCTGGCATATGCGGCCGCCAGCCAGGAAGCGCCAACGACGATCCGCAGCCGCGCAGAGACCGACAGCATCCAGGAAGACGTGACGGTCCCCCACAGCAAAACATACACGCGAGCAGATACGCCCGACAGGCTGCTCGGCCATCTGCGCTGGTGCACGCTTGGCCAGCAGTACAACTGGACGACAAAGCAGTACGATCTGGGCACAAGCGCCTTTGACCCGGAGCTGGACGCCCTGATGAAGTCGATAGCGCTGGCCATCACCGACCCGGACACCTCGGCCAGCGATCGGCTATATGCGAATGCCTTTGACGGGCGTCTTTTTTCCAGCCAGGCCGGCATCGTCAACTATTACAGCGAGCGCACGACAATGGCCGGCCATGTCGACAAGACCGAGGAAAACATGGATGCGCCGCTGATTTCCCTCAGCGTCGGCCTGTCGTGCGTCTACCTGGTAGGCGGGCCGACCAGGGACACCAGCCCGGCAGCCATGTATCTGCACAGCGGCGACATTCTGGCCATGTGCGGCGAATCGCGGCTCGCGTTCCATGGCGTGCCCAGGGTGCTTTCCGACACATGTCCGCCCTATCTGGCCAGTCCCAAGGCCGGCATCGACGACGCGGGTGTATCGCAGTACCCTGAATGGAGCCATTTTGCTGCATATCTCGCGAAGCATAGAATAAACCTCAACGCGCGAAAATGCTCGTAGACAGCGACGCCAGATTGACAAGCGGGAACAATTGAAATACCAGAAATTAATTGCAACTGATATATTTTTTTATTCAGTCAATTAAATATTCAAAATGCCACTTGGCTGCGAATATAGTCGGTCGTGCAATAGACAGACTAAAAAATCACTATTAATCATTAATGAAAATATTATTTGTTGCATATTTCATTGCTCAGTCGCACAAAGAAAAAAGGCTTGAGAAAAAAAATGTGAGCTTATATATTAAAAAAGTGACATGCATGTAGAGAGACAGAGACTGGCAGGTGAGACACACAAAGACAGAAAAATCAGATTCCGTCCGTCCGGCATGCGTGCGTTTGCTTGCAGCACATTTTATCTGCGCTTCTCTGCGACACGCGCGCATTGACAAACAAGCCGTTCCCTACCGCATTCCAAGCGCTTCTCGCCAGTACTGCAGATCACGGTCCAAGGCACACGGCCGTATCTGTTCAAGGAACTCGATCAGATCATCTGCATCGACATAGCACGCCTCGCCGCGCAGATCGGCCTCCACCTGCATCGTCAGCTCCTTTAGAATATACGACACAGTGCCTCCGCACCTAAAGTATTCGCCCGTGGCCAGTCCCTGATCATCGGCCTTGTTACACATCTCTAGGACTTTTCCCACATGTGGGATCTCTCCCTCCTGCATAAGTATATATATCACAAGCAGTATGTTGTGTGCGCCCACTAGAGCCTCTCGCCTTGGGCTGCGTACGTTTGGTGGCAGCCAGTTGTACGGATAGCTGCAACAGAGGTCTCTGGGGTCCAACAGGCTGTTGGGACTCAGTTGCTCGGACTCAATTCGCAGGTCGTGCATCGCCTGTAGTGCCCCGTACATTATCCTCGTGTGGATGCGCTGGGATACGTTGTTTGCTGGACACTCTCCGCATGTGCACTCTTCGGGCTCGTCACTAATCCCGCTCTGTCGGGGGACATCGAGATACGACATGGACATTTTCAGCCTTGTGTATGCGCCGATGTAAATACAAAACAACGACTGGTCGCTGGGTGTTTATAAGCTGTATATATAGGAGTTATGCCTATTATATAAAAATAAAAACTGATGAGGGCACTTTAATTTCTTTAAAAACAAACGAATGAACTAGACGCTTTGGAGACTGGTGGAATGTCAATAGTAGGATATAGTATGTCGTAAAATAATGCGATGCAATATTAATACAAGGGGGGATTCGAAAGAAAAAAAAGGAGTGATGAAGCGATGATTGCATTTGCCACACAAAATAAAGCACACGTCGCATCCTTTAAATAAAAAATCGGTATAACAGCATGGGATCCACAACAACAACGAATACAAAAATAATACCAAACTGCAAAAAGAAAGCCTTGGTATGCATATTTGTTTGTCCTTTTTTTCGTTGCACATTCTCCTTACTTTTTTTTCTTTTTGGGCATTCAGTTCAGCCAACAACAAAAAAGATTGTTTTTAGGTCGCATCCAATTAATTCCTTTATAAAACCGGAAAATAAAAAAATGTAACAGGAACCAAAAACCCGTTGTCTCTTTCGTTTGTTTATCTGGTCTATTCCTGATGTGGATAATAGAAACAATAGCAGTGGAAAAGAAAAGCGAATGGAGAGACACAAAGTAAAAACAGACTATTGCTGCATCCCCATCAGCATCCTACTTGTCGCTTTCTTTTGACTCAATGAGTGTAATTCAAATTCAACATACGCATAGTGAGCCTGGCACTGCATATGCAAACCACTGGAGAAAAAGAAAGCAATTACAGTTGGGATAGGATGGGATGTGCTTGGGCAAGCAACCATGAATACAAACTACATGAACAACAATAACATTAGAAAAAACTTTAATATGCATATGCGAACAGGTACCCAAAAGCAATGCCAGGTGTGCTTTAAAGATACCTGCAAATTTATGTGGCCATTTGCGAATATGTTTTTCATCCTCCCCTCTTTTTCACGACAGTCGGTCAATCCCAGTTGGTTTTTAGTTTTCTTTTATTAGGAATAGTGAAAAAAGAACAAGACAAAGTTGTATGTGCTATTTGGGAAAAAAAGAGATTTCCTCGATATAGGACACAAGCCATTGAAATGCCCCTATGTGTATGTGTGTGCGCGTGTGTACACAATTACATACAACGAGAGTAAATAACCCCCAAACTAGGCAATTCGAACGCCCTTTCGATTCTCAAATCGGAAGGCAGCGAATAAAAAGGACAATAAACATCGAATGATTTGGATTCTCCTTGAAACAAAAAGTATATTGTTGAGTCGTTGGCTTTAACGGATTCCGAGCATGGCAAAACTTTGGAGCGGCGGCTCCTTTTTATTGTCCACGTAGTTATTTTTTGTGTATATTTTTTCTTTTCTCCATCTGTAATTATGAATTTTTCCGTCGCAAATGTGACAGCTCTTGGTTTCCACAACGTATTGTCAGCGCAATTACGAACGCAGGTATTTAATCAGAATAAAGCATAAATGTTTTATTTCTGCAATCGAAAAAAAGGTGGGGGAGAGAGGATTTTCATGGTGGGGCTGATGGTATCATCAAGAAAGCGAAACATCTGCAATTGTACAATTGCCAAATAGTCCAATAGCAAATACGCTCTTTCCAAATCATGTCGTTGAAAAATAATAAAATAATAAGGATAATAGCAATAAAACTAGACACATGGCATGACATGACATGGCAGCACATGAGAAAAAAACCAAAGTAGAGCAGAGCAGAGCAGAGCGAATGACATAAAGGAAAAAGAACAAGGATGCTTGAGCGATGCCGTTTCTCTCCTTCTCTCTCTTTCTCTCTTTCTTTCTCTCCATCCCTGCCCATTTGCCTCATTTGATCAAGGAACCAAACAATTAGCCCGCAAAAGCCCTGATCAATTTCTTTTTTTCTTATTTGCGCACCCGCGTTGGTTGATAAAGAGCCAGCCCAAATTAAGCACACGAGGCTCTTCTGCTCACACATAGCCGCCCATGTCAGTAACGCCGTCGATTGTCATATCTGCATCGAACCCGTGAGCAAGGCTATCGATGATTTTATCGATTCGATCCACAGATATATGCGCTTTGCACTCGTACGCGCCATTGTAGCCGTATCTCAGAAGCGCCGATATGCTGCCAGCACGCACGCCGCATAGCAGGTCGTCCAGATGGTCGCCGACCATCAGCAGCTCCTGCGGTGGAACGCCCCACTTCTGGCTGATATACAGGAGGCTTTCCGGATGCGGCTTGGTCGGCCTGAAGCTGCGGTCGATGACAGGGTCGAACCCAAACAGCTTCCACTGGTCCTCTGGCTGCCTGGTCACCACCTGCTTGAGGAAATGCTGCGCTGCCACCTCGTTGTTGCGCGTGATAATCGCTATGGGCAGGCCGTTGTCGTGGAGAAACTGCAGCAGCTCTACGAGTCCCGGAGACAGCCGCATGTTAGCCATGGCCTCTGTTTCGACCTCTATGATGCGCTTTTCTGCCTGCTCGCGCTCGGCCCCCTGCAGGAACCCATCAACGTATTCCAGGATTCCCATGCCGCGGGGAACGCCCAGCTCGATGTGCAGATTGACCAGGTGCTCGGTCATGGGTGTGGCCAGCGTGCCGTCCATGTCGAACACGACGCCACGGATTCGCAGAGAATTAGGGTCAGAAGCCACCGAGGCTTTTGTCGACGGCGCATACCTGACCATTGCCGATACGCTATTGAGAGCCCGTGCGTTTGCAGAGAAGCTTCGCTTAATCAGAGCCCGCAGCGGCTCCTTGATCATCAAAAGCCTAAGCGGTGGAAAGACCTGTTAGTCGAACAGGCCTTGAATACAAGCGTGGTAAAATAAATCCAGCGTTTATTATAGAAGCAAACGAGGCTCTTGAGAAATATTAATAAATAAACGAGTGATATTTTTTATTTTTGGGAAATGAAAATAGAAAGAAAAAAAAGGAGTTCTGCTGTAGCAAAGCAAATGACAGCTATTTAAAGATCGCAAAGCCTGCATTTTATAGCCCCTTGATCGCTTTTTTTCCTTGGCTTGACAGGCCAAAGCCTTAACTGCAACATAAACAATAACTAAATGCCCTATAATTTCAATATAGTATGCCGCTAGAATGGCGTGCGATACAATATGACCTGCTTGAAAGGTAACGCGCATGGCGTGCGTAAAAGCACGCGGCGCTTCCCAGCGTAAATGTCCAAAGAGAGGTTGCAAATAATAGCTGCGCATAGTACACTTATAACCCGCCGTTACTTGACTTGTGCTGAGCTTAAAAGCAGGATATTGACAGGCGTGCGAGCGACTTTGGCGTCTGTGAATGCGATGTGGCGTTCATTTTAAAGTATAGCTTATGGTGGGAAAAAAGAAGCTATTCTACGGGCGCTTTTTTTTTCACCGCGAACGAGATCAAATCAAGAGAAAATAAAGCTGGCAGTCAAAATGATTTGGATCTGACGAAACAGCTTGCGCATCAAAGTCAGCGATCAAGCGATGCTTTAGCCCCCGTTTATTGTTTACTATAATTTTTTAAAGGTTTTTTTCCCTTTTAAAAACACAAAATATCGTCAATTTTGCATTTCCCGAATTTTCCTTTTTATTAAGAACCCTTCTTTTTCTTATTATTTTTCCCTTTTGTCTCTACAAATGAGCACCGAGGTTTCTGCGACCTGGCCCAAGGGCTGGACAAGGGAAAATGTCGAAAGGCGTCTATCGCCGTTCAGAACAGATGTGTTCATTAACAAAGCAGTCTCAAATCCTCGCCCGTACATATTCCATGTCGCAACCCTCCCAAACCGCCGTGCCCTTACAAAGGCCATTGCTCTCAATGGAGGCAAAACCGTGGCAGCTGCAAATATCGATTCGGCGGACGTTATCATTGACTTTGAAAAGACTGCGTATGCCAACAGCCATTCCGATAAGGCGGTATGCCTGCCAAAGTTTATAGCAGAATGCCTTGAAGCTGGCTGCTTCCTTGATGTTGCTGCATACGATCCAGAATACGCCGCGCAGTCATCTTCTAGAAACGTATCTATCGACGCGTCAGCGAGCTCGTCAAGACGGCCTGTGGCTGCGCTGGAGGAGCACAGTCAGGCCAGTAGTGACGAGCAAGAGGAAGCGCTTGATGCAGAGGACAGGTATGTCGATGAGCTTCTATCTTCGCAGTCGCGCAATATTGCCGAATACCCCTCGCATATGATCGATAGCCCGGGCGCGCAGAGCAACGTCAGCGCAGCCATGAGCGACAACGACTTTAGGATCAAGCAGTACCTGGACACTCACTCCAGAAACCTCCGTGCATTGAATGGCAACGGCGGTGGCTGGCAGCAGCACAGATCTGCTGGGGTGGCGCGCTCATTCGGCATTAAGCAACAGAGTCAGCAACAGCAGCATGCCCAGCGTCCGGCGTCGCAGCAGAGCCAGGGGTCGCGTGTCAGTAACATGGTAGAGCGGCTCACAAGCCCGCCCCCGCCATCTAGCCAGGACACCGGCAATGCCCAGTTTAAAAGGACTGTGCGCATACCAGGTGCATCGAAGTCATTCCAGGCAGCGAGACAGGTCTTTGAGTCCTCATCGCCCGTGCTCGACGCCTCGGTCCTTACAAAGACCAACTCTTTTTCTCCTTCATCAAAGCGCCGCAGCGACGGCTCAGATGCGCTTCGCGGCCGGAGGCAAGGAAGGAGCAGCCCTAGGCGTCAGCGGCTGGAAACGCGAGTATCTTCTATTAACACGCAGGAAGGTGACTCTGGGAACTTGTCGGATCTCGACAATATGGGCGAATCTCTTTTGTTAGATGCTAGCCCCGAGCTTAGAGGATCCGGCATCGAAACCATTGCCATATCTCGGCTATTCGAGCCATCTGATTCTCGATCGCAGATGGCCTTTGCGCACGCGAGCCAGCCTGTCAGAAATGCTACCGACATAGGCGTCTCGGCTGCAGAGTCAGACGATATAGATACAGTTGATCTGGGAAGCTCTTCTGATGAAAATTATCCGGACCCATCGAGCTTCCTTGCGCCCCGCCACGACGAAACAAGCTCGATGTCACCCGAGCTAGGATCGCCCCAAACAGCTGTTGCACAGAACCAGCCTAATTTTAGGCAACCCGACGGGCCATCTGCTTTCGAAGACGTAGCGCCCGTTGGCGCGAATGACATCAGTGCCAGATCCAGCGGCAGCAAGGATGCCCTGGCCAAGGCCAACGACCACGCACGCGAGCTGGCTCATGTCTTAAGCACGCCTGGAAAGCGCAGGCGCATAGGAAACGACAAAGAGGAATACGATCGCGATGCCATGCCAATGACCATTGACAAGAGCCACAACCTCGTCAGGGCCGACAAGGCGCTGCGGCGGCTATCAGATTCGAGTATGTTCAAGGCATTGCCAGTTGGGACTAGCCACTCGAGCGAATCTGCCCAGCCTAGAATTCCATTGAGCGAGGGGGCAAAGAGACACCAGGTAAAGGCCGGGTCGCGGTCGTCCAGCAAGCGCATTCGGATGAGCTCTGGCGATAGCCCCGACCCTAGCCTGAATCCAGGAGAATACAGCTCGGAGGTACTGACTACGACTGCTGTTTCCCTTGCTCGGGGCCCAAGCAGTTTCACAGAGACCCATCTACAGATGGGTGCCGAGAGCAGCGGCGCTCTTGCTCCAGACAACTCTCCGGCTGTTCTCGCGCTCCAGTCCTCTCAGCCCATGCATCCTCTGAGCGCGCCAGCGCTATCCAACGTCAGCGACTCTCACAAGATCATGCATATTCCACAGACGCCCGACGATTCGGGCTTTGTGGCTGCGACCGAAATTGCTGCTCGGGAAGTCGCTGGCGCCTTGAATGACAAGGACTTGTCGATTCAGCCAGGCCATAAAAACGAAGCGGAGAGCTCTGCTGATAACTCATTTGCAACGGAGGATAACGACGATGGGGACTATGAGTTTGTCGATGCATCTGAGGAGCAGCCACGGTCTCGGTCCCAGTCTTTGTCTCTGTCGCAGCCGCAAGGCGATACCGAGAGTTCTTTGTCGTCAGAAGCCCCCGAGCAGCGGCAGCAGTCCATGCCAAAGACCATATCTTTGTCTCTCAGGGACTCCGACGACGAATCAGACAGGCAGGAGGCGCCCAGCGTCAGCAGCAAGGCACCGAGGCGATCTGTATCTGCTCACGACGACGGGGAGTCTTCTGACTCCTTCGAGTACACCGACGATAGCAATGCGTCCGTGACAGAGATGCCAGCGACTATCCCCAAGGAAAACTTTGCCGAAAATGAAGGCAGCGACAGGGACGAAGGCGAGGTCGAGGACGTAGAGCTGGAAGATGAGGAAAAGGAAAAGGCTCGGGGCGAATCAGCGCAGATAGACCTGGCCGCCAAGAACGACGCTTCTATCGATACAAGCGACAAACCTGAGGCTGTGGATGCCCCCGACGCCAGCTCGGAGCCTGATACGGAAAGGGTCTTGCCCTCAGACTCCGACTCCGATTTTGACTCCGACTCCAACTCCGACCCCGATTTCGAGGCCGAAGCTGGATCCAAGTCCGGCTCTGATACTGCGAGCGTGCCAGAGACTGCTGGCGGCTTTGGTAGCTCCGCGAACAGCGGCTCTGCCATGGATAGCGAGCGTCAACCTGCGGTCAATGGCAACGCTGTGCCTGTCGCCGACGTGGCTTCCGCAAACGAGAAGGGCACAAAGGGATCTGACAGCGGCGAGGAGATCATAGAAAAGTGGGCGCCAGCAGTGGACGTGTTTGACAAGGAGTGGGACAGCTGCGATGCCGAGGTGCCGCTGAACAAGAGCACCGGAAGGCTTGAAATGCCTGCTTTGACGTCGTCGCATCCTGGTCCACAAACTCGCGCCAGATCGAAGGCCTTGCATTTCGACAGACCATCAAGCGGTGATCACTCTTTGGATCTCCATGCCAGTCGGAAGCGCAGGATGTCTAGTAGCCGGCGGCTGTCCATGTGTCAGCGGCTACTACAGCTTCAGCTTTCCGAGCAGAGCGGCGCTACGGGCAAGGGCGGGCCAAGCGGCGGCGCGAATTCTGGGCTGGGCATTATGCTCGACTCGAGTGCTCTGGAGCTTGGCAAGCCGGGCGCAGGAGACGTGGCTCTGGCGACGTCGGACTCGGTGGCAGATGCCGGCGCGTCGATGCCGCCGTCGCCTGCCAGACGCGCTACGTTTAGCGGGACCATGCGCGTATTTGGCGAGAGCGAGCCAGAGCTCAGCGACGGCGATAGGCTCCAATATATGCGGCGTGTCAAGGGCCTGATGGAAGGTACCAAGCTGTCGGCAAGGGAGGCCCTGAAAGTGCTGTACTTTTGCACTGGCGACTGGGTCAATGCGCGCAAGCACATTCTATTGGGTCCCGAATCGGTGTCTGCAGAGTTTTTGTGGAATTCAAAGGACGATGACGTTCTTCTGCAAGGGCACAGCGCGAGACGGATGGAGGAGCTGCGTCAGCGCCGAGGCAAGGTCGAGGTGTACCGTCGCCTACAGTTCCTGAATACCTTCCATGGCTCTGGCTCTCGGTAGACAAGAGACAACATTTATTATTTCAGCTTCTTCAATCAATATAATGTTTGAGCATGTATTAGCTTTTATTCTTAAGGCGACAGGTATCTCTCTCTACATAATAACTTCATTATGCTTGTTTCCAGCAAGGTCCTTGTGAGGCAGGACGATAGAGTTGCGAATAAACACCTCGTCCTTGACGTGGACGTCTTCGCCAAGAATGCAGATGCTGTTGACCTTAACGCCGGCATGGGTGACCTCGTCGATGTCATCGGAACTGGTCACAGGCGAGCCCTCAACGCGGCCCCAGCTTCCAATGCGGGAGTCCCAGCCGACAATGGAGTGAAGCACGGCCGCGTTGTCCTTGATATGCACGTTGTCAAGAACAATGCTGTCGTTGATGCGAACGCCGGGGCCAACGATGGCGCGGGCATGGATGGACACGTTGGGGCCGAGGCGCGCGGTTGGGTGGACCTGAGCCGAGGGGTGGATGTAAACGGCGCCAACGATCTCGGGGCCCTCGGGCTTGGACCCTGCCAGGAACGAGCCGCTTTCCTTCAATGCCTTTTGCAGATACAGGGCGTTGGCCGGGACGGCAGAGGCGGCGGACTTGATCTGGCGCCAGAAGCCGGTGCACAGGTATGCGCTGAGCTTCTTGTCGGCAGCCATCTGGCGCAAGACGTCCTGCTCCAGACGCAGGCGGTTAACGTCGTTTGCGTCGTCGCTTTCGTCCGAGCGGCCGTAGGCCCTCTCGTTAGCGCGCTGATGCTCGAACTCGTTGGCCCGGCGATCCATGATCTGCGCCATGAAGCGGAAGATGTCCTGATGGAAGACAAAAACGCCGGTCGACGCCATGTCGGACACATAGGTCTCTGGCTTCTCGACGTAGTGGGCAGCCAGCTTTGTTTCGTAGTCGACGACGACGCAGCCGTACAAGCGCGCCGACGAGCGCTCGACCTTGGTGACCATGATGGTGCCCAGACGGCCATGGCGCTCGTGCTGCGCCAGCAGGTCGTTCAAGGGGAACGAGCAGCAAATGTCCGTGTACAGCATAAAGATATTCTTGGGGTTGCCGCGCATGATCTGGTCGCGGAAGTGGAAAAAGCCGCCGGCTGTGCCCAGCTGCGAGTACTCGCGCAGGTACTTGAACGCGATTTCGGGGAACTCCTCCTGGCACTTGTCGAGGAACGAGCGGAAGACAAAGTCCTCAAAGAAGCCGATCAGGATGATCTCGCGCAGGTCCTTGACCGCCGACAAAGCCTTGATCTGGTGCCAGATAATTGGCTTTCCGCCGACCGGGAACAGCGGCTGTGGCAGGTGCATGCTGAGCGGCCGGAACCGGGTTGCGCGGGAGGGGCCGCCGACGAGAATAACTGCCTTGTTCATGAGTGGTTAAGATACAAAGGAAGAAGAAAAGCGGGGTATGGCGTTCACAAGCGACTGTGGCAGAGCAAGTAGAAAAAAAATGACAAAATGAGCGACTGCAAAATAAGAAAATTAGACAAGTAAAAAAAGGCAAATGAGTAAAAGGGAAATAAGGAATGTCCAAAGACAGGCGAAAGCGGGTGATGATGTTTAAAACCAGCTAGCTAGCTGCTCAACAACAGCAACCAGAAAAACAAAAACAATACACGGAAAAAAAAAGCAGGGCCGCTGCAGTGTCCAAAGCGCAGTGCTGACGAGGAAGAAAAACAAACCTGATCCGACCCAGCCTTTTAGCCCTTCTGCTGCTCCGTCGCTTCTTTCTCACACGTGTGTTCCTATGGATGGCACCGTTGTTGTGATTTTCGCGTCCTCTACGACTCGGCTCGGCTCGGCTCGGCGCGGCCCGATTATTGTTGCGCCTGAGAGCCTGGCTGGGCAGAAACAAGCCCAGTGAGCCACTGCAAAAAAAAATTTTATGGCACGATGGTGAGTCAATAATTCCCGATTAACAAGCCTGGAAAAAAGGCGGGTAATAACAAAAATGAAGCGTGGGTCTTTTTACTTCTCCTTGTCGTTTATATTCAGTAATCGGCTATCCCGCTCTATTTATATTATTCGAAGCTTGCCTTGTTGACGCTATTCAAACATGTCTGAGAACGCAGCCGCCCAGAACGAAAAGACCTACCTGGACGAGGTCACCGGCGAGATGGTCTCCAAGTCCGAGATCAAGCGCCGCATGAAGCAGCGCGAGAAGGAGGCCAAGAAGGCTGCCAAGGTCGCCGCCGCGCCTGCCGCCGCCAAGCCCAAGGCCGAAAAGTCGGCCGAGGACGCGGAGGACGAGCTCAACCCCAACCAGTACTTTGAGATCCGCAGCAAGGCCGTCGAGAAGATGCGCACCGAGGGCCCGTGCCCGTACCCGCACAAGTACCACGTGTCGATGTCGCTGCCCGAGTTCATTAAGAAGTACAGCGGTCTGAGCAAGGAGGAGACCCTGCCCGAGGTCGAGATCACGCTGGCCGGCCGCATCCACAACAAGCGCTCGTCGGGCGCCAAGCTGCGCTTCTACGACCTGCACTCCGAGGACAAGAAGCTGCAGATAATGGCTTCCGCGGCCAACCAGGACCCGGCTCGCCAGTTCGCAGATGTTCACGATATCCTGCGTCGTGGCGACATCGTCGGCGTGCGCGGCTTCCCCGGCGTGACCAAGGCCGGCGAGCTGTCGATCTTTGCGCGCGACATCACGCTGCTGGCGCCCTGCCTGCGCACGCTGCCCAAGGAGCACTACGGCCTGCGCGACCAGGAAACGCGCTACCGCCAGCGGTATCTGGACATGATTATGAACCCGTCCGTGCGCAACAAGTTCGTCGCCCGCTCCAAGATCGTCAACTACGTGCGGCGGTTCCTGGACAACCTTGGCTTCCTCGAGGTCGAGACGCCCATGATGAACATGATTGCCGGCGGCGCCACTGCCACGCCCTTCATCACCCACCACAACGACCTCAAGCTCGACATGTTTATGCGCGTGGCTCCCGAGCTGTACCTCAAGATGCTTGTTGTCGGCGGCATGGACCGCGTCTACGAAATTGGCCGCCAGTTCCGTAACGAGGGCATCGATCTGACACACAACCCCGAGTTCACCACCTGCGAGTTCTACATGGCCTACGCCGACATCAACGACCTGCTCGAGATCACAGAGAAGATGATCTCTGGCATGGTCAAGTATCTCTTTGGCGGATACAAGGTCGAGTACCACAAGAACGGCGCCGACCAGCCTCCTCTGGTGATCGACTTTACGCCTCCGTTCCGCCGCGTCGACATGATCGGCGGTCTGGAAGAGATCCTGAACGTCAAGTTCCCGCCTGCCGACCAGCTGCACACCGACGAGACCAACCGCTTCCTCAGCGACCTGTGCGCCAAGAACAACGTTGACTGCTCTGCTCCTCGCACAAACGCGCGTCTTCTGGACAAGCTCGTTGGCGAGTTCATCGAGGTCCAGGCCACCGAGAAGCCCCTGTTCATCACCAACCACCCGCAGATGATGTCGCCCCTGGCCAAGTACCACCGCTCGATCCCTGGTCTTTGCGAGCGCTTCGAGCTGTTCGTTGCCACCAAGGAGGTGTGCAATGCGTACACCGAGCTGAACGATCCCAAGGTCCAGCGCGAGCGCTTTGCGCAGCAGGCCGATGACAAGGCTGCCGGCGATGACGAGGCCCAGCTTATCGACGAGAACTTCTGCACGTCGCTGGAGTACGGTCTTCCCCCTACCGGCGGCTGGGGCATGGGCATTGAGCGCCTGTGCATGTTCCTGACCGACTCGCAGAACATCAAGGAGGTCATCCTGTTCCCTGCCATGAAGCCCGAAGAGGGCGCACCTGGCGCTGCTGCGACTGGCGCTGCTGCCAACAACGAGTAGATCTGTAGATGTGTAGACGACGTGTGGGGGTCCTGAGCGAACGGGTGCGATCGGGCTTTGCCAATTCGATCAGCCAACCCGGGTATTTTTTTTTGGTTGAACGATTCAGAAATAAAATCTATTGACTCGTCAAGTCCATTCTCAAGATATCGGCTCGGCTCGGCTCGGCATTCAGCCAATGAAAAATTTTATTACTGAGCCAGCCCGGCTCGTATTTTCTTTTTTTGCACCCTAAACATTTTTCAGGTGGGGAAAAATTTTTCTCTGCCTGCTTGCTCGCTCGCTTGCTTCAAGAGCATTTGCTTAGGCAGCAAACACTGCACGCAGATTCCTTCTCTACTCCATTCGCTCTTTGGTAATTTAGCACACTTCGAGTAACTAAAAACAAATTCAAAATGAAGTTCTCTGGTACGTACTTGGCGCTCTTGCTCGAATAAAGGCGCAAACGCACGCTTGTTGTATTTGCTGGTTGGTTGATGTAGCTTTTTGTGACACTGCCTTCTTCGCACACCTCGTCCCTACGGTCGCTCGTAGGCCTGTGCAACTTTGCTTTTATTTTTTAACTGCTGGGCATTCTGACTGCCCCGGCGCCAAATTTCACAATTCAGGCGGTCGCTTATTCATTTTGGTGCGTGCTGCAATGGCGGGAGCTGGCAGGGCTTTATCTATAACCCCGTCCGCTTCTGCTTCTGCTTCTGCTTCTGCGACACTGCATCCGAATATAGCAATCTCCTGGATGGCGTCGTCATTCACCATGCCTTGTCCCGACATACAAGGTGTGTGTGTCAGCTTAATGCTGAACGGTTCAACGCTTAACAAAACAAGCCCAGGTAATTAATCCAAACGTAAGTTTGACTTTGTCTTTGACCTATTTGTTGCTCTGTATGACTATATCTATGTCTATGCTGTGAACACGTTGCGACTTTTGGTCTTGTCTGCGGGAAAATAACATTCATGTACATGTTGTGTGTTTCTAATGTCCTTTTTTGCGTATGGACTGTACCCTTGTGGCCTGTCTATTGCATGCATTATCTGCCGTGCCTATTTGCGATCTGGACATATAAAAACACGAACCAAAAACAACGTGCTCCGTGATGTACTTTTTTTTTCGCTGGGACAAAATCGATTCGCTTTTTGTTCAATAGCTGACGTTTCCTCCTCGACCCGCAAGAACCGCAAGGCCCACTTCACGGCTCCCTCGCACATCCGTCGCAGACTCATGTCTTCGTCGCTGTCGAAGGACCTGCGCAAGAAGTATGAGGTTCGCGCCATCCCTGTTCGCAAGGGCGACGAGGTCATCGTTACCCGTGGCCAGTACAAGGGCCGTGAGGGCAAGGTCGCCACCGTCTACCGCAAGAAGTGGGTCATCCACATCGAGCGTCTGGTCCGCGAGAAGGCCAACGGTGCCACCGTCCCCATTCCTGTCCACCCCTCCAACGTCGCCATCACCGCTCTGAAGCTTACCAAGGACCGCGAGACCATCCTTGCCCGCAAGGCTGCCGGCGGCAAGGTCGTCGCTGCCGAGAGCGCCTAAGTCACTTTGACTTTTGTGCATATCGAGAGGTGCAGGTTCACTGCGCTGGCTCCCTTTTATTTTCTTTTTTTGGCTTTGTTAACGTCTAGTGCTTTTAGTGTTGGCAAACAGCAATAAAAGAAATTTAAATATCGAAATATCGAAATATCGAAATATGCACTAGTGCTATTAACGGGGCTGGTACCCGGCATCTGAGATTGCTAACGCCGTCGCTAGCTCTTTGACAACATCGGCTGCCAGCAGGGCCTGTGCGCGCCTTCCCAGATGCGCTTCATCTACAAACATCCGTGTCTCTGGATCCGCCAATCTGATCTGGGATGTCTGCGGGTTGTCTTGCGAGGCCCTGAACATGGGCATAGGCCAGTCAGCGCTGATCCCGAATGCCGCAGGCGATTCTGCGATTCTCCGCTGGAATCCGTGCGTGTCGAAGACACTCAAGAGGAACTGGTCGCCTAGCTCTGCTTGAAGACGGCCAATTTCCTTCTCTATGGCGCTGTTGAGCGATTCGGTGTCCAGCAGCGATTTTTGTATTACCGTTGGATCATTGGTAGCGATTATGCCTGGGTACTGCTCTCGCGCTCTCACGTTCATAACAACGACGTTGCGCGCATGCATGTCGACACAAAGCGTCCTCACGCCGGCCACAAGCCGCCGTGCGAGAATTTCAGGAGTAAACGGCTGCTTTCTTCTATATGTTGGGCCGGGGTATACGAGCGAGTTCAGATCATTGGAGCCAGCCTGGATAAACACCAGCTCGTCTGGATGCAGATGGCCAACCATGTCCCGGAGCCTTTCGATCTGGTCAAGGACGCCAGGGACTTCGCAGCGCGTTTTGTCTGGCATGGGCACGGTTCCCGAGACAAGCGAGTTGTCGATGGTTGCGCAGCCAAAGGCAAGGTTTATCGCCTTTGCGCCTGAAAAGCCCTCGAGATGGTCGGTCCATGTTTTCCCGTTTGAGTAGCGGCCCTTCCAGTACACCTGCTCTGGCTGCGGATGCGTCTCGCTTGTCATCTGAAATACGTTTCCATTGTCGCTGTTAGAGTCGCCAATGAATATTAGGCGCTTGTATTTTCCTAGCAGCATGCCTTTTAGTTTCTCGAGAAAGAGATGAAGAAACGTCGACCAAATGGGAAAAGAGGGTGTGAAGAGAGAGAAGAGATGGAAAGAGAAAGGGTAGGGAACGACAGGGAGATTTCCGCTCTTGTCTGCATTCGTTCACACGCTTGTTGGTCGGCGTCTAGCCGGAATTCACAGATAAAAGTCAGACTGTAGAAAAATCCAGCGATGGTTTGCCTGTCAAGAAACCAAATTGTCATGTGGTTGCAAGCAGAAACAGAAAGCTATGTGAAGGTAGAAACGAAAGGAATGATGTATGATGACGAAGAGCAGTGCGAGCGTTGGTTGCCTGTTAAAGTGACCGACAAATTATTTTAGAGCCACCCGTTTGATGTCTGGTACCATTTTTTACCTTGAAATGACAGTGATTGACTTGACTTTGCGTCTAAAATTTTTTTACAGGCAGGTGCTCGCCAGATTATTGTCATTCCCGAAACCCTGTGCATCGGCAAGGGACGGTCGCGCAGCTGAGCAAGCAAGAGTGCTAGCAAATTTTCTTCGCCCTTTGGGGAGGTTTTCATTTCCAAGCTTAGTCTATAAATAAGCAAATGCACCGCTGTTTGCTGGCTAAACCCTGCAACAGGTGGTGGTTCTGTTATTCGTGAGCATATCCCTCTCACCCTCTCCCTCTCTCTCCTCGTTCCATGCATCCGTTGTCTGCTGTATAAACAATATCTCCGCTATGTATTGTTGACGAGCTTTGATTTTTCGCCTTTCTCGCCATTTCGCCTTTTTTCTGGATTTTTTTCTTGTTCTTTTTATACTTCTTTCTCTTGTCTAACTAAAGCCATTTCGTCTGTATCGCATCTGTGTAAATATCAACTTGCTTCTAATACGGATATTCGACAAAGCAGGAACAGCTTGTACATGGGTCTCTCTTCACTTACCCATCTCTCGATAGATACGCACCTTTACTGCTCTTCGATATAGTTAAAGCGCATATCTCACCGGCGACATATACACATATATACCACCCTTGCTGCTTTCTAGACAAAAAATAGAGCTTCATTGCCTTTTGTTTTTTTTTCGCGCACAACGCACGCTCATCCATTCCCACATATTCGTAAATATCCGCAAATACCAAGCTTGACCCCCGCGTTGCGTCGTTAATGGCAGACTCTGCTGGCCAGGCGACCCCGTCATCTGGGCCAGGCACCAATGGCGAGCTCTATCCAAGGCATGTCTTGCCGCTTTTCACTTCAGAAGAGTACGTGGGTCTCTTTGTGGTTAACGGAATCAGCATTCTGTGCAGCCTCTTTGTCGTGGGGTTTATTCACATGTATCGCAGCACAATCTCTATGATGGCCGCCACAAGGCAGCGTGGCAAGCGGCGCACAATCCGACGACCAGTGGGCACCCAGGCAGCCATGTACCTTCAGCTCCCAGCGTCGCTTCGGCTCCTGTTTCTAGCGTCCATCATAGACGTTTTGTATAGCGGATTTCGCATATACAACATTGTTGTCAGCATGCCCAGGTTTTCGGGAAGCCAGCAGGCAAACTGCGAGGCTTCGATGACGGGCGTGACGTTCTTCAATCTTTTGTCCGTCTTTGTCAGGGCGCTGCTCAGCGTGCATCTCCAGCTAGTTATCATCAACAATGTCGGACAGGCGCTGTCCTACGAAAGACATTTTCTAACTGCCGCGTTTGTCGTTTCCGTCGTGGTATCGGTGCTGCCGCTCTTCACGCACAACTACGTCTGGCTCAACTTTGATCCGACAATGGGCAGCGCGCACTGCGGCTACTTCCAGCTGCAAAGTGCCGCTAGAGACGCCAAAGACGCGTCTACACAGTCGGCGTGGTCCGAGGAAGCGGCGCAAAGGGCGATAAAAAAGGGCCTAGCCATGATGTGGTCTACGAACTTTGCATGGGTGACGCTCACTGTTTTCTACGGCGCGCTAGTCATCGTGTCGATAGTCATCCGGCTAGCCCACCAGCACAACACGCTTAACAGAATCGCCGATGGCCAGGGCATGATCCTGGAGCAGGCATACAGACGCAAGCGCCAGTTTCTTCTCAACACAGCCAAAGTTGTCCGGCGCATTCTGCAATTTCCGATGATGGTCGTCGTATGCCACGTCCTCGAGGTCATTTACGGAATGGCCACGCTTAGGCGGGCTCTGAACATGATCAGCGCCAATTCGGTAAGCACGAGCCCGCCTGTGACCAACCAGGGTCTCAGGCGCTTGTACCTGGCCTCGCAGTTCATGCTGGGGATGGAAGGAATCATCACTCTATTTTTCTTGCCGCTAGAGCCGCCGATCCGGCTGATGCTAAGAAGACACTATCAGCGCCGCAAATCCGATCTGCGCCGGCTGGGAACGACCAGGAGAACTGTGAAGAGAAGACATACCGAGAACTGGCCATCGGCTCGACCTAGACAAAGCGCTCAGTATCCGGACTATCAGGGTGGCTTATCAACAGCCGTTGTCCCCACTTGGTGCGACGAGGCGCCTACCATGCTCGCCCGCGACAACGGCTCGAATTCACGAGGCGTCGATCACTTTGTGACCAAAACCACGCCCGAGAACAACGACCATCCCGACAGCGGCAGCAACAGCAGCCCGGGGCTTCTCTCCTCGGTGCTGCCGCTGCGCGCAGCTACGGTTCGGTGGCGGCGAAATCAGCTAGAGCGGCATATCAAAAGACCGATGCCCGTGCATAGGTCGAAGACGCTCGACGAGTTCCCATGGGACGTCGTTGCTGTGCCGCGACAGGGCGAATCGAGCTCGGGCACAGCTGCTGAGCATGCGCCATTGCCCGAGCATGTCATATCAAGCACGGTGCAGGCCATGCGCAATGACGGCTTGCCGACACAGCAATGGTATATTCCCGAGTCGCTTAGCCGAGCAGCGACAGCGACGGATCTGTCGGCGGCAGCGCAGGGAGCAGCTAGCGCAAACAACACCCTTGTGACAGCATCTTCCAGTCACAGCAGAAGCGGCAGCAATAACAACAGCGATAGAAGCTAGAATGAAACAAAAGAGCGTTCGTCGAAAAGGAAGCAACATCACGCTTCTTTTGAATGGCGGCCCATTGTCTATATATTTTATACATACATTTATCTCTTGTTCGGTCTACTTTTGTATTTCTTACCTATGTATGCTTACATCATCAGCAAACTTATTCTTTCAGTACCGATTGTAGCCTGAATAATTGCGAATTGTACATTTGTTTTTGACTTTTTGCAATTGCGGCTGCTTTCTGTTGTTGTTGTTGCTATTTCTGCTGCCGTTTCTACTGCATCTAAACCAGCATTCAAGTTTAAAAACAAAAGGATAACGAGTAAGAAAGTGCAAATTCCATTTTTTACTCTCTGTCAATTTACCGATTGATTGGTTTAATCAGAGAAAAATCTAATTAAACCCATTTCTTGGTCGGAAATTTCAAGAACATCTTGTATGGAGAGCACTGCCAGACAGCTGTAATGGCCACAGGTTCCAAGATGTGCACACTCCGCGCTGCTTCTAATTTTTTTCTTCAGCTAAACGCATCCGAAAAAAACGTGATAATGCATATATTTCTTTGTCACCAGCACCGAATAAAACAATAATGTATCCAAAAACCATGCGAATAAAATATATTTTGCAAGGTGCAAATGATGCGACTCGTGCCTTACCTCACATTGACTTTTCTCTCAGCCCCCCTCTCTCACTCTCTTTTTAAACTATATTTCACGAAATCCGAAAAATAGTTGGAATAAAGCAAAGAACACTCAAATAATGACGAGCGCTGTTCCTTACCATGTTATTGTACGCGTATGTGTGTGCGTGCATGGGTGTACGTTAATTGGAATGAGGCAATGCGCATAGATGCCATTTTTTCTTTCTGTAAAGCAAAATAAATTGAGCTTCGTTTTGTTTTTTTTCGACGAATAGGTTTAAAGGTTTAAAGCTCGTGTGCAGTGGGAGAAAAAAGTGCTTTTATAAGCGTGTACTATGTATATTATACCAGTGAAAAAATAATCGGCCTTGAAATCTTTCATAATTGTAATCTAGTTATTGTCTCTTGTTGACTTTTTCTGCTCTCTTAAAATATTAAGCAATCCCTCCCTCCAGATACCGAGTTTGTTTTATTTTATGCCAAAGAATTTTGCCATATCTATGATTGGCCGATACGTAGATGTAAGCGAAAACAAATATTAGCTCTCGGCTTTAATTATACTTTTGGAGAGAAAGTGAGAAAGATAAAAAGGGGGCATCTCCATGCTACAACAATGCCTAGACGCCATACATCCTAGCTATTTAGCGTGGTATGATTAGTCGCTTTTTTAGCAAGCGTAACAATGCTGATTTGTTCAACATACCGAGCCGGAGTCATGTACCTGGATGTGTGTCTTTTTTATATAAAAGTCGGTATTGTATGACTGATTATTCTACAGAGAGAATAAAGAGGTCCATCCCTAACTTGATTACCAGATATAGTCTCTAGCAAAGAATCAGTTTGTAATGCGATCACTCTGCTTTGTCCCGCGTAAAGTGCAATCGTCAACTCTAACTCGGTAGAAATAAAGCTTTTTATATTGTCAAATTTTGCAAAAAAAAAGAATATACAATCACCAGATATAATTTTTTGGCACCCGTTCCTCAAATAACTAGAGCAAAATATTCTAGCAAAATAATTATATTGCCTGCCTTTCAGGAACAATCACTTACTTCGGTCAATGTCAACAGAGCAAAAAAATAACAAGCAAACTAATCAAATAAATGTGTATATGGCGATATGCAGGTAAAGCAGGGGAAAAGGACGGCAAACAAGGTCAAAGAGGCTGGGCTTACCCAAGTTAAAAACCTCCTTTGAAATCTTATACTTGCGTCGGCTTTTGTTTTTACTTGCAGTTTCCGTGCATATATACTATATTGTGTATTCAGCAAAAAAAAGTTTGCAACAAAAGACCCGCATCCAACATTAGGTGTCTGTAAACGTGAGCTTGAAATGCGTTTTTTTGCTTCTTCTTCCTGTATCCGCTGCTTATTGTTTTATCTGAAAAAAGTTTTGTTTCCTTTCTCGTCTCGTGGTTGTCTGAAATGCCGTCATCTGGCATGTGGCATAAATGATATTGATGTAAAGTTCTGACTGAAATACCAAAAGACAATATACTCGTATTCAAAGTCGAAGGAAATAAAGCACATTGCTTCTTTGTTGCTTTTCCCTTCAAAACACGTTTTTTTCAGTTTTCCGCCTCCATGTTGCCGCTGTTGTTGTTTTTTTTTTTCTCACAAATTTCTTCAAGATGCGTGATGCAACCCATCCCAGACATCTGCAGAAAAAAGCAGACAGCTGCTTTCAGTTCCGTATTCTCTTTTCTATTATTCTGGGGGGTATCAGATGAGGTTAGCCAGACATTTCAGCATTATTATTCTTCAAATTTCTGCCTTGTATTTCGTGCATTCCATATACTCTAATTGCTGTCAAAAAACACCACAGTGGTGATATCCCCGTCTCTATGCACTCTATTTGCATTTCAGTCTTGTACGAGTATCGGATTATCACCGGTATATTAATTTTAGTGACTGTCTTTAGCATTGTCAAGATGAATATGCCAAAAGAAACAAGCGAGTAAAAGCTATGCAGATATGGCACTATCATATTTTATGTCTGTTTCACCCTGTCTTCTGCATGCTCGATGAAAAACCCCTTTCCCTCCCCAAATAAGGGCTGCACATATATTTTTTGTTTGCGTCTTGCTTTGAGTAAACTATATTTTTAAAGTAGTGTTTTTTTTTCATGATAGCTGTCTAGGTAATGTGGCCTGCGCATGTGCCCTATTTCTTTCTCGTCTTTTTTTGTAACGAATGCATGTTGCGCAAATGGAAGAAAATTAGAGATATGCTTGTATAGGAAACAGGCATCACGACGCATTGTACATTAATTGCAATGTTCTATGTGCAATAAGCACACATGTTTTTTTCTTCTGTTTGTTGCGGTTTGTTTGTTTGTTTGTTTGTATGTTTGTACTTTTGCAATGTATTGTCTACTAGTTGATTGTACAAGGAAAAAAAACAACACCAAATGACCAAGTGTAGCGAAGAAATAATAAGCAGAAGAATATGCGACGCTTTTTTCTTTAAACGCGACATACACCGAACAGGTAGAATGCACAAGTCGGTGCAGAAATTGTTATTTTTTTAGTTTGTGGACAGACATAAAAATAAGGTGAATCAGCATGCTGTTGCTGCAAGAGAAACATATGCTTCCCAATCACCGAGCTGGGCTTGTTGCTGCATAGAGCAAAGTCTTTATTTGCCGCTTCTGTACGTGTGTGTTTGTGTCTTTTCTGGCACCGATATGTCCTTTTTTTAACATGCTTGTTTGGCCGCCGATGGATGCACGCGGGCTGACCACATACATAGTCGGGGGAGGAGGGCAACAGAAACAGCGGCAGCAACGGAGGCAGCGGCAGCACATACGACATGATAAACAAAACACATTTTTCAGGTGGTGGTCAGGAAGGCGTTCTTTATAAAGACGCAACGGAGGGAGGCTTTTCCCACTATGCCATATACTGTGCCAAGATAAAAACATGGTTGTGGATGAATGGAGCGGTGAGTCTATGTCCTCCCCACAAAACCAAGCAAAATAATGACACGGACAGAGCGGCAAAGCACGGAAGCACAGCCAACCAAGAAAACCTATTATTCCAGCAGATAGCGTGTGGTAGAGTGACGAAACGTGACTATGGCAATAAATACGCCATTGAGGACCTACATGCAAAGAAATCACAGCCATCGCCTTATCATCAGACTGCCACCAAACCCAAGGCATATTTTTCTTTTGTTTTTTCTCCTCAAGAAACATAAACATACAAAAAACATGTCGGCGGCAGACAAAAGCCGTTTTTTGCGCAGCTGTGCCTTTTTTTACTTGTCTAGTTTGCTTGCGCGTTGCTGTTTCTAAATAATTAATAATGCTTTTAGTCAAGATGCAGCCAAGACGCACCCCCCCCTTGTTCTTGATAACCCACCCTGGGGTGCTCTACCTTTTTCATTCTCTTGAATGCTGCCTGGTGCTCTGTTTTCCATACAGCTAAGCAACCGCAGTCCTGGAGGTAAAAGAGCAAAGAAACAAGAAAAAAAGAGAAAAACTGCTGCCGCGCACTATTTTATTTTTTTTGGGATGCCTGGATAAAATCTATTTAACCCGGCCTCTTTACCAGCAACCCAAGACAAGTGCCATATCCCAAACAAAGCAAAATTCCCTTTTCTTCTTCTTTTTACAAACGCCAGCGCAACTAGTCAGTTACTTGGCTTTTTACCCAATATCGTTTATTGTTATTTTATCTTTTAGGTTCTGCTCAACATTTTTTTCCTTCAGTGCTCAGCCAAGAGCTGCATCAACAAAAAAAACCCATCCCAGAGACAAGCCTGCGTCCTTTCCTTTGTATAAATGATGACTGACAGACGTGTATCCCTTCCGGGGTTCAACGAGATTGCGCGGAGTCTGCCAAAACCGCAGATGCCCCAAGCGCACACCAGCGCAGCAATGCCCCAGCCCATCCCATTTGCCGACCGGCCAACGTACAGGAGCTCTGGCAGTCCGTCGCCGCACAACTCGTACGCGGCAAGCAACGCCAGCAGCAACTACCTGCTCAACCGCCATCCATCGTCTGCGTCGTACCCGCAGCAGCCGTACTCCAGCCCGCCCAGACACATCTCCCAGGGCTATGCGCTATCTCCACCAAGCGCAGTCGCAATCGCAGGCGCAAGCAGCGCAGCAATGGCACCAGCGGCAGGCAAGCCGATGGCAGCGAATAACGTGCAAATGGTGGCGCAAACGGCAGATCCCAGCAGACAGATGGGCAATCCGGCATCTCTGCCCAACAACGCTTCATTTATGCACACTCCCCCGCCAACGGCAATTCCCGCATCGTCACGCTATGCGCCCTACCACATGCCAAAGGGAGCAGCAGCACATCCCACGTCTTCGCCACCCATGAAGCTGTGCAGAGATTTGGGAGAGTCGAACCTATCACGCGCGGCTGCTCCGACCCTGGCTAATCACCACCGTCGCTCGCCCACAATGACACCGCAGCAGAAGCAGCAGCAAGTGCCCAGTGCCAACGTGTCCTCTGCTGCCGTGCAGCCGCATATGCAGATTGCACACACCGCGCATCGCCCGCATTACCACCAGCACTCTGTCGGCAACACGCTGCCACTGCCGCCGTCGCTGCCAACACATCAGCACCAGCAGCCGTACACGGCGATGAAGCACAAGCAGGTCAAGCGAGAGCCGTCGGTTCCCGAGCTGATGGCCGAGGAGGACGAGGACGACGACATGCTAGACGGCTACGACGAGGGCCGCGGCCAGGCAGCCGACGACGGGCTTGGCGCCAGCGGCGGAAACGGAATGATGACCACTGCCAAGATCCGCACAATCCACAAGCTAGCCGAGAGGAGGCGCCGCCGCGAGATGAAAAACCTATTCGACACTCTGCGCAGATGTCTTCCCATCGACAAGACCATCCGGCTGAGCAAGTGGGAGGTGCTCAAGAAGGCCATCGATGTCATCAACAACCAGGACGCAGAGATCCGGATGCTGCGCCTGCATCTCGATCCTGCCAAGGCTATGCCGCCCGCAAACATGTCTCAGTAATCAGTAACTCGTGGTTACATCATCTTTAGATTTCATTGACTCACCCTTCTTGTTCCCCTTGTCGCCCACCTCTACTCTTCCTTCATTCCCCCCATCCGTGTCCATTTTTGTGCCATTTGTAATGTCCATAATATATATTAGCATATGTGGAATATATCAGGCGTGTTTATTTATAGGAAAATGACTTTTTTTCTGCGCTGCTTCTCTTCAAGGTATTTGGGCTCTTCTTGCGCTTATCCCGCCAGTTGCAAGGCAGGCGGGCACTACGAAGACGTGTCCTCAAGGCGGATCTTCAGCTCGGCAATGCGCTCGCACGTCTCTGCCAGCGCAGCCTGCTCGTGCTCAATGGTGCTCTCGATGCTGTCCAACTCGTCGCCAGTCACCTGCTTCTCCTTGCCATGTCCTTCCGACTTGCCATAGATCTTCTCCTCGACGTTGGCGGCCTTGGCCAGAGCGCGCATGTCCTTCAGACGCTCCTGCAGACGATCAACAGCCTGCATGTATCCCGAGGATCCACTCACTCCACGCTCCATTCCGCGCACCTCCTGCACGAACGCACGCTCGGCAGGCGTGAGCTCCGGCTGGTAATGCGTAATAAGCTGTCTAAGCATATGATCAACCCGCATTGCCTGCCGACTTGCATTGTCGCGAAGGTTGTCAATCCGTCTCTGCGACTGACGCAGCTGGTCGAAGTGCCGCTGGAACCCTGCAGAAATTGCTGTCAGCTTGGAGTGCTGCCGCCGATGCTCCTGCACCTGAAGATCCAGGTGCGCACGCATGCTCGCATGTGCCTGCGAAATGGCCGATAGCTGCGAGCGCAGCTGGCCAACCACCTCGCCCAAAAGACGCAGCTTGGCCTCGCTCACGTTGCCCGTCACGCCGTCGCCGCTGCCATCATCGCGCAAAACCATGCGTGGAGGGTTGATTGCAACTTCCTCGGGCGACTTGTATCCCAGCGGAGGAAGCCGCGGCACATACACCACGTCCTTGGCTCCCGGCGAGATATCGAGCCGTCTCGGCGCGTTGCTCGAGCCGTCTGCCGCCCGCTGCCCAGGCTGTCCGTTCGACCGGTGCTCCTTTTCGCCGTCGCCGTCCGTTTCGGGTATCAGCGGCAGCGAGGCCCCCACGAGCTGGCTGGGGTCGACAAGCGCCAGCAGCGAGTACGACAGGTAGATGTCGTCTATTACAGCAATGCCCACTACTGGCTTCGGGCGCTCGCCAGCGCATTGATTTGTGTGCACAACGCACTGCACAGACGGCTTTGCATCAGTCAGCCTTTCCATTGCAGCGCCTGCATCCGCACCCAGCCGGCCAATGGCGTTGTCCAGCAGCGTTCCAAATGTGCGCAGGTCTATGCGATGCGCGCCGTGCGAATGCAGCGCATAAAAAACGCTGCCGCTAAGCGGGTCGCCGACCAGTGCCACGGCTCCAAACGGACGGTTATTGGTTTCGGATTTCTCGCCATCGCCGGTAACCAGAGGCTTGATGGCCAAATCGATGCTAACAAGCGTTGCAAGCACCGGCATTGCGCGCTCCCGATTAGCGAGCCGACCGCTGCTTGCCCAGCGACCGATGACAGGCTCGAGGTCGGCGAACACGTCCAAATGGGAATCGCTGTAAGCGAGCACAATGAAGCCCAGACCGCCAGGCGTTTCCAGACGCAGAACCGCGCTTGCATCGTCGCATCCCTCGTCAGAGTCGGAGTCAGAGTCGGCGTCCGACTCGGTGTCCTCGATAGGAGCAGGTCCTGGCTGCATCAAAAAGGGGCCCTGGGACGCGGGGCTCCTGAGAAGATCGCTGGGCAGCGTCAGAAACACGCGCTCGGCACCGCCGTCGCCGATATGAGCGATGACCTTGGATAGCCAGCTCACCGAGGCGCGTGCCTCGACGAGCTCTGGCGGCGAATAGATGGCATCGCCGGTTTCGTACTCCTCGGCCTGCCACTCACGCACATCGAGCAATGCCGTTTCGTGCAGCGAGACCAGCCAGGACCGCTCGACATTGCAGCGCCGCGGAATAAGCGGACACAGCGCATATATGGCACCGTCGCTTGTCGCGATATACGCGGTTGCACGCGTCCATCCAGAGGCCATTGCGCTGCCCATGGTCAGCGAGACGGCGCGAGTAGCCGAGAAGCCCGTGCCAAAGACAGAAACCGCTTGCTCTGGCTCATCGACCGACTCGGACACGTCGTACATGCAAAGCGTGCCGTTTGCGTGCAGGACCACAAGGTGCGAGCAGGTTGTCGACATGGCATGCCACATGGCGTCGACGATGCGCAGACCGGCCTTTGGGGAAGCGCTGCCCACAGCCATCGAGCGGCAGTCGATCCATCTACCTTTGTTTGCATCTGCAGCAGTGGGTCCAGCAGCATTATTGCCCTTGTTTCCGTCGCTGTGGTTGCTGTCACTGTCAAAGCGGGCGCTGTCAAAGGCGCCGCTTCTTCTGTCGCGCCCCGCGGCTGCGCTGCGCGCTGGAATAACAACAACGGCCACGTCGTGGGTGCCAACCGCAGCAAGCAGCTTTTTATTGCCGCTGATACTCAGCTTGCAAATATCAAAGGTAAGCGCTTCGCAGCCTAGACGGACCCATGGGACGCTGCACACGGCGTCCTGATTTGAAGCGCCGCCCTGTGCGCCTAGCCGCCTGGTTTCTCCCTCTGCAAACGCGTCTTTGCAGGCCTTTAGATCAATCCGACGCACCTCGTTTCCAATAGCCACAAACAGATCGGTGCCTTGCACAACGACTCGCTCGCGACGTACACCGGCCCTTTTTTCTGGCTTTTCAGCAGGCGGCTGCAAAAGCGGAGGCTCTGAGAAAATCGGATGCTGTGAAAGAAGCTGTAGCCACTCGTCTGCTTCGGAAGCTAAGGAGAAATAAGATATTGTTTACATTTACCAATTTACGAGCCAGAAAAAAACCCAAATTAGAGGTGGAAAAAACAGCTTGCATTAGTAAAATGTCAATTCGCGCAGCATAGAAGCCGAAATAAAAATGTTTTTTTCTGGCCAGCACATTCAACTAGCAGGCCTGAAACGCGGCCAGAAGCAGCTGTTTGTAGAATAAAGAAGCCTTACCCATGCTTGTTTATATTTTATAAATTAATAAACTGGTAAATAAGTCAAATGAAAAAGCTATCCGTAAAAAAGGGATGAAATAAAAAAGTGTCGGTGAATGTGAGGAGAACAAAAGGCTGTTTTTTTGCTGTTAAAGGATCCACAATTTTCGCTTAAATAAAGAAAAACGGTGCCATTGCATGAATGAAAGAGCTAATTTTTTTGAATATATATTTTTGCCTGGCCGGCGCTGATCTGATTATGGCCAAAAAAGAAACGTTTGGCAGCTACCAGATAGCAGGCCATATACAAATGCTCTGGCCTATACAATCCACATTACTTGGCATTATCGCTAGACTTTGGTATTTAGCTTTTCGAAGCATATCTATATCTGCCAAATGTTTTGTTTCTAGTTATTTATTTTTTTACGGCTGACTTTCAAAACATTAAAGGCTTTTTATAGTAGATTCAAATCATCAATTTTTTGGTTTTTTTTTGAACAGAAAAAAAAGTTTGGCATGAAAAAGAAAAATGAAACAAAAGTGAAAACGAGACATGAAAGAAAGAGAAGAAAAAAGAAACCAAGTGGAAAGAAAAGAGAACGCGGCCAAAAGGGTGATGTGGTGGCCGAAAAAAACAACAAAAAAGAATGATAAGAGATATAGAGAAAAAGAGAGGTTTGGAGCGCATTAAGATGCGAAGCAGACGTGTGCTTCAGGCATGAGAAAAGTAAAAAAGGCCAGCAAAAAGGCCTTGAAGCGTCGTGAAAAGAAAGATAGAAACAAAAAAACCCAGACGATCATCCGACACTGGAAAGGGTTCTGGATCCGGACTAGAGTACAACAGGCGTCTATCAGAGCAAAAGAGATGAAACAAGATGGTGGTGGGTTGGTGTTTTTTTTGTTTGCGGGATGTGGCAATGGCAGGCAAAAATGCTGTGGATGGAGTG
This sequence comes from Coemansia sp. RSA 2599, assembly GCA_027575335.1. Classification (NCBI taxonomy): domain Eukaryota; kingdom Fungi; phylum Kickxellomycota; class Kickxellomycetes; order Kickxellales; family Kickxellaceae; genus Coemansia; species Coemansia sp. RSA 2599. The sequence continues at coordinate 93,002 of JANBOW010000003.1, read as the reverse complement.
CAGAGAAGGGCAGCGGTAAGAGCGGCAACGCGGCACACGAGCAGCTCGGCTATAGCGGTCGGCGCAGCTTGCCGATGAAATGCAGACGGGCAAGGCCCGGAGCAGCAGCGACAGCAGGAGTGGAGACAAAAGGTAAGAAGAAAAAGGCTGGAGCCAGCGTGGCATGCAGTCAGAAGAGAAAGCGTGTATGAGCAGAGGAAGCGCCGGCGGTCATAATCGTTATAAATCCCGCATCCCGCGTGCTTAATCGGACCTTGCTGCTGATCATTACAGAAGGTTGTTGGCCTCAGGATCTACCGCGCACAAAGCTGCGGGGTCAATCGTGTTTGTCTTTGTCGGGCACTGCCAGCCCGAAAGATCCTGGCCAAGCACGGTCATTAGGGATGACGGGTCGCGTAGCATCTCGTCGTAAAAAGCCAAAATCCCCTGGTTGCTGCCGCCCTCGGTTGCTGCTGCCGATGCCATGGGCCCCGAGAACGCCGACTCTGCGCCGACGATGCCTGCGCGAGCCATGCCGTGCGCAGAGCTCCCATGGCTGAGGCTGTGGCTGTGGCCATGGCTGCTGGCGTGGGTCTCCATTGCGCTGGCGCCGCCGATGTGCTGCAGGGAGGGCGTGCTTGCCGAAATCTCGGAAGCGGCCGTCTGGCCTGGAATGCCAGCAAGCATTGTCCAGTCCATCGCGGTGCCCTGCATGCTGGCATCGCCAGTCATGTTCAGAAAGCCGCTGTCGCCGACCATGGGCAGGACCATGTCGGGCATGTCGCCGTTGATGGAGACGCCAAAGCTTCCGGCAAGACGCTGCTGCTGTTGCTGCTGCAAGCTGGCAAAGGCCTGGGTCACGCTTTCGGGACCGTGCCACGAGAGCCTGGACTGCAGGCTGCTTGGGCGACGGGTCGTGCCGTAGAGCGACTCGCCGCTAGCGCTGTTGCCGCTGTTGCTGTTCATTGCACTGTCGACTCCCTCTCCAAACATGCCGACGCCATCAACAGACCCAGTCGCGGCCTCGCCAAAGTGGCCAGCAAAGGTGCTGAAATAGGGGCCGCTTGTAGCGGGCACAGAGGCCAGATCCATGGCCGTGACAGGCATGGGCACCGAGCAGGGCGACTGCATCTGGAAGTGGAACTGTGCCGACTGGGGCATGGGCGTGTTGACGGCCGTGCTTACGATGGACATGGGCGTCGCGCTCAAAAGAGCCGGCGAGGGCAGGAACGCCGGAGAGGCCGTGAAGGGCGTGTGCGGGAGCGAGATGGCGGGCATTCCCAGGCCACTCGGCGGGATTGAGCACGAAACGCCCATGTTGCCCTGGGAGCTCGACACGCGCATCTTTTTGACCGAGCCGCGCACACCGACGCACACGGTGTCGCACTGCAGCGAGCCCGGCGACGCCGGCACAATGCCCGATGCGGCCGGCAGAGACGCAGTCGAGCTGCTGGCGTTGAGCGCGTGCTGGGCAAGCAGGTTGTGGTGCTCCTTGGGCGGCACGCTGTGCGAGCGCTTGAGCGACTTTGCAGCCTTCATGGTCCGCATAATCTTCTTGTCAACCTTCTTTGCCGGCTGAGCGGGCTTCTCGAGCTCGTTGTCGTTTGCGGGCTGGTCGGACGCCGACATGGTCTCGTCTTCCGAAGCAGCGTCGCAGGCGCTCTCGGCAGCCGACTTTGCGGCAGCCATGGCGGCGGCAGCAGCAAGAGCGGCGCGGCCAGAGCGGCTGCGAACGGGCTTGAAGTGGCCGCTGTTGAGGAACGACTCGTAGCCGGGAGTGAAGGTCCAGAACGAGCCCTTTCCGGGATGGGTCTCGTCGCGCTTGATCTTCATGAAGCCCTTGTTCAGGGACAGGTTGTGTCTGATAGAGTTCTACAGATACGCAAGGGTAGCAAGAGACACGGGCAAGTTAGTTTGTGAACACGGAAACGCCAGCCGGTCGCATGGGCGCCGGGCCGCATATCTAGAGAAAGACCTGGAAAAGAAGGAAAAGGCAAATTCCGGATCGTCGCAGCGATGGGCAATGCTCGCAAACCACGCCTGGGACGCAGAAAGCACGCATGCACGGTTTGGCTGGCGGGCGAGCAGCTGAGGCCAAAGAGCAGCGCTGGACGCCCTGTCTTTGTTCGCAGAAAGCTTGCAAAGACGCGGCCAGACACGCGCACGCTGGTGGGGAAGTGCGACGGGCGTGGATGTGCACATCGCATCGCAAAGGAGAAGCCCGCCAATTGGGAGCGCTAATGTATGCATCGGAAGGCAGGCTGGACAGACCGCATGCATGAGGATTGCAAATCCCCTTCTTTTGTGCCGCAAGACAGGATTGAGACATCCCCTCCCAACCGGCTTGCTCCAGACCGCCAGCCAGGCTGGGCCGCTGATGGGCCGCCGAGACCGCCAAGAGGGCTGAAAGTGCGACTCAGCGCATGTGCTGCGCTGACGGGCGACTGGGCGGCTGCCCACAATGGGCGGGTGGGGGGGAGCAGCGGCTGATGCGCGCGCTTGCGCTTGCGGTTGAGGCCACGGCATGCAGCACATCATATGCAGCCTGCGTGCCAGTGCCTATGTCTGTGTCTGTGTCACCAGTGCTTGTCCATTCTGCAATAGACCCACGAGGACCCAGTCTGCGCACATGCAGAAACAGACGCTGGCAGAGACGCAAGAGACAAAATACAGAAAAATGGGTTGATGCTTACCTGCCAGTTCTGGCGTGTACGGTAGTAGGGAAAGTTGTCCTGTATCCATTCGTAGATTCCGTTGAGCGTGCGCCGGTGCATAGGAGCGTCCTCCAGCGACTGGGCAATCAGCGACGCATACGAAAAGTCGGGCTTGTCGCTGCTGAGCGTGGCTGCCGAATCGGGCGTGGCCGACGAGTCGGCGGGCGCGCGCTCGGAGGCATCGGACTGCGACGCGGTGTCGGACGACGGCGCGCTCTTGTGCGGCTGGGCTGCGGCGGCTGCGGCAGCGACCGGCTGCGGCGTCTGGTAGCCCGAGGCGATGTTCATGCCGGCAAAGTCGACGGCCGACGGCGAGAAGGAGCGCGGCACGAACCCGTCCTTCAGATACGCAAAGTGCGCGCTGTTGATGTCGACGGCGGTTGTGGGCGTAGCGGTGTCGATGTGTGCAGCCAGCTGGTGCTGCGCGGCGGCAAGCACGGGCGAGTGCTGCTGCGACAGGGCAGGTGTGCTGAGCTCAGAGTTCATGGCGGTGTGTGAGGACTAGCAGGGGGAGGACGAGGCGGTCTGGACGGGTGAGGCAGGCCGAGGATGTCGAGACGTAGGGAAAAGACAGGGATGGAGCGGGCGTGAGGGAAAGGAGAAGCTAATATGGAAAACGGGAGAGCAGGAAAGAAAAGAAGGCTAGCGCCGGCTCGGTTTGGCGAATGCGCAGGCGTTGAAAGAGCAGGGGGTTACGCTGCAGGCGCAGGGCAGACGGGGAGAGGCAGGCGGGCTGAAAAAGGCAACCGGACCACCTGGGCAGAATGGGAAATCAGCGCGCGCAAAGCTTATTGGCGAGACAGGCCCTGTGACGATAGGGGCTTGCGGGCTGCGAAATCGGGCGAGGGCTGGGCTGGCTAGAAGGGCTGGCGAGGGCTAACGGGCGGGTTCTCGGCAGCGGCAGGGAGCTGATGGCTGATAGCTGATGGCTGATAGCTGGGGGCGTGTGCTGATGCGGATGCTGGGTGCGGGTGCGGGTGCTGGTTCTTACTGAGGGCCTGCTGGCGTGGCGAGTGTGAGGTCGTTAGAGGCGGACTGTGAGGTGGAGTGCGAGGGAAGTCGGAGCGAAGGAGGGGAGGTGCTGGATGAGTAGAGTGCAGAGGAAGGGGGAAATGGCTAGCGAAAGAGGGTGTAGAGAAGAAAAGAAGAGCAGGACAAAGAAAAAGCCGGAACGCCTTCGCCAGATATGCCCTCTTTAAGATGGTTGAGGGGGCAGCTGCACGCAAATTTTTTCTGGGGAGCCGAGGGCGCTGCATGCCTGTCTGCCAGCCCTCTGCCCTCTGCCCTCTGCGGCTGCTGCTGCTGCTGCTGATGCTGCCGCCTGCCAAAGCGTCTGCGTCTGCGTCTGCGTCTGCGCCTGCGCCCAGGCAGTAGCCACTCCGCCCAAGGCGCCGGCCTCCCGCCCGCCTGCCGCCATGGTGGTGGTGGCCGTCGCTTGCGTAGTAACCCGCCGCGTCTTTAACTGCGTGCGTTGGGGCCGCGCCCAGCACAGTAGCAGCGTGCCTTGCCTCGCCCGCCCACAAAAATGTGGCGTTGGCGCTGGTGCTGGTGCTGGCGCTAGTGCGGGTGCTGGTGCTGGTGCTCATGCCCAAGCCCAAGCCAATGCCCATGCCCATGCCCATGCCCATGCCCATGCCCATGCTCTTGCTCGTGCTGCTCCGCCCGCTCCGAGCCACACGCCCCGCAGCGACCCAGGGGGCCACTGACCCATCCCGCGGCGCTGAGCTGCTCTGCGCAATCCGCCCCAGCGCGCGATCCGGCTCAGCCAAGCGCTGGTCGAGCGACGCCTCTGCATCTGCTGCCTCTGCATCGGCTGCCTGCGGCTCCCAGGTCGGACTTGACACCAGACAGGCGCGCTGATCCCGGCGCAAGACGGCCATTGGCCACAGCGGCATCAAAGAATGTCGTGCCTTTAGACAGGCGCATTATTCCACGTCTTTCCTGTCTTTGTCCTGATTGCACAGCGATCGGCGCTTCACATTTCGCCCCTCCCCCTTTCCTTTGTCAATGCCCCCTCCCCCATCCGCCAGCCGCGCTGCACGACCCGCTGCCAAGCTGTGCACGCTGGCAACAGGGATTGCCCGCCATGCTAGGCGAACATGTTTTTTATCGGTGCTACCCACTTCTAAGCACAGCAGCTGCGAACAACGGCGCTTCCCTAGCCTCCGTACGCGGCCAATCGCTGAAGGTGTTTCCGCATCGCATCTGCGTTCGGACCGCGGTCCCGCCCGCCTTTGTCCAGCGGTCTGCATCCTCCATTCCTATTTTGGATGCCCAACCATTCACCGGTCCGTCGGCGTCATCATGCCATGCAATTTGTCTCTTCTGTGCATATGTCAGGCCACCGCCTGGCTCTGTCTATGGCGACCAGCAAGCAAACAAAAAATAGCCCGTTCTGCCTTCCGCTTCTAGCAATAGATCCACACATATTGTATCAGCTCAGACTTGCTGACTCTGCTTTCTCTTTTTAATTAAGCGTGCAGACCTTACTGCCCACCGTCTCGTCGCCTGTCTTTTTTTTCATTTTCGCTCTTCCCCGCACACACTCACTCACAGAACCCGGATGGTCGCCTCTCCTTCTACCATGTTCCACTAGTCACCTCGGCTCTGGCAGTAGCGCCCTTTCATTAATTACGTCAACTCTACCGCTCGCCCACATTCTTTGCAGCCGCGCTCGCAGTAACGCTAAACGGTCTGTTGCTTTGTCAGGCCATCGCTGCTTGATCCGCACGCCGATGCAGCGGCTTGCCCAAGCGGCTAAATCGCCCACTTGACAGAAGCCATTTAAACATCGGCTCTCCAGAGTCAACCGAAAGTCCTCTCAGAGGCTCTTAAACAGAAAGAATAAAGGGTGACCATCTTTCAGTTTAAAACAAAAAATGCAGCAATTAAATGCTGGCGGAAGTAGTTTTCCACGCACTCTTGCATGTCTTGCATATCTTGCAATGACAATCGGAACTTGGCTTTGACGAATTGCAGCCGATTTCCATGTCGTCCAACTTTTTCTTTTCTTGTTCTCAGCTCCAAACAGGATTACTCCTGTATTGCATTTCGCTGGAATCATTTGTTTATCTCCCCCTCTTTCTCGCTTGAAGGCCGGGTCTGGCTGCAAGGCTATGACTCGGTGCTGCTATTCCTATATCAACTCTTTATCCCTTCAAAAATTTACCACTGCTTTCTGTAAAAAAAAAACCCTGCAAGTAGATAGCTTCCTAGAGATGCCATTTTTCTCTAAAGCCAAGCATTGGGAATTGCGCACACTAACACATACAATCAAATAAAACAAGCCCTGTGCCACTATCGTGCTTTTTTTTCTCACCTTGTTCACAAAGCCTTTTTTCCCTTCGGCAATGTTACCAAATCCAATTATAATGCAAATTTTAATAAAAGAATTTCTTCTACTAAATGTCTCGCGGTGGCATTGAGAAAAATACTAATGGCTTCATTGTGTGCCGTTTACAGCCTCGCACACCCTTTTGGCAACATGCCCTTTATTCAATTTAAAACTAGGCAAGCAACACAAAAAAAGTGTTTCTACATTTTATTCTCCCAGGCACTGTGAAAAAAGAACTATATCGTTTTCCAACTACCAAGTAAGAACCCGTTAAAAACCGAAAAATAAAAAAAATACAGAACATCTTGCTGTATACAAGGCACTCTACAAATAAATTGCCTTGTTGTTCTAAAAATGCCCATTGTTTCCACAAACAAAGTGTCATTTTTACACATATAGAGAAGAAACAATAAGACCTTTTAAATAGAAAAACGAAAGAGAAAGAAAAATGTTATTTCATATTGCGCGTCCGCTTTCCCTTCTTGGAATTGCCCTTGATAATGAGCGAGCCCTTCTTCATGCTCTTGGGATTGAGCGGCACATATGCAAACGGATCAAGGTTGCCGCGCTTGACGTCTCCCTGCGCCTTCTTTGCCCGGAACTCGCGCCCATAGGCAAATCCCTCGTTGCTCTTGGTACGCTTTGGTGCAGGCGTCTTCTGTGGCGCCGCTGCCTCGTCCTCGCTAGCCATCTCCACGTCATCGTCCTCGTCTCCAGGCTTGCGCTTGTGGAACTTGATCTTCTGATTAGCCGCGCGGTAGTAGCCGTCTTTGGACGTCAGCGACTGGAGATAATAGTCTTCGCCAGCCTCCTCTCCTTCGGCATTCGCAGTTGTGCTGGAGGCCGCTGCAATGGCCGTTGCCTTGGCCTTGCGGGCTTCCTCTTCGGGGTCCTCAAACAAAAGCTTGCCGTTCTTCATCTTTGGCGCAGCAGGTGTCCGGTGCGTCTTGACCGTTGTCGGGTCCGCCGTGGCAAAGTGCGTAAACGCAGAGCGATCCAAAAAGTCAAGCGGTCCGTCGGCGTCCTCCTTGATCCACGCACCCCTGGCTCCAGCTGCATGGCCGCTGTCGCTCTTGCTTCCTTGCTTGGCCTTGGCCTTGCCCTTCGCGCCGCCCTTGGCATTGGACTTGCCATTGACATTGTCGTTCTCGTCATCAGAGTCGTCAAACTCGCTCTCGCTGCCGTAAAGAACATCCTCGTAGGCATTTCCAAAGCTCTTCTTGCCACCAGCCGCGGCAGTCGCCTTCGCCATTGCGCCGACGTGCCTCTCTTCGTCATCGTCATCGCTGTCGTCGTTAGCGCCAGCACTGCCCTCCTTGCCGCGCTTGGCCCTTTGCTGACGCTTGCGCATATTCGTAATCAGCTTCTCGTGGCCCTTTGGAGTAGCCTCTGCCACCGCGTCCAGACCCAGCCGACGAACCAACCTGTCGAGGATATGCCGGCACTTGAGCCCCATCTGGTTCTTGTACTCGTGAGACCACCTGAGGATGCTCTCGACGATTTCCTCGAGGTGCTGCAGAAGCACCTCCTTGGGCAGAACAACAGTGATGACCTTGACGAAACCAAGAGAGGCCTTGGAGATCTCGCGGTTCTTGTGCGCCACAAACATCAGCACCGTCTGCATAATCTCCAGAGTAAACTCGGTGCTCACTTTGTCCTGGAACTCAAACAGCACGCGCGAAATCGCAGCAATTGTTGCGCTGATCATATGCGGCGTTTGCGCGGCCAGACCGGCAGCGGTCATCTTGAAGAACTCCTCGATGCTCGCCTGCTGCTGCTGCTGCATCGACATGTCGTCGCCAGCTTCGGTTACGCCGGTGGCAGCCGCCATGTCGATGACGCCGCCCTGGGCCATGCGCTGGCCCATCGCAAGCAGGGCGTCGAATGCGCTGCCGCGCGCCCGCTCGTTTACGTCCTTTGTGCCCAGAATAGCCTCGGAAAGCATGGCAGGGATAAAATGCAGCTGCTCGTCAGTCAGATTGTGCGACAGCAGGGCAATCAGCGCCAGACGGTCGCGACGAGACGAGGGTCCGACGGTCTCGGCGGATTCGATCAGCATGGGAATGAGCTGTGTGGTCATTGCAGAGCCAATGAGCTGGCGCGCCGGCGAATCGGCTGGCTGCTCGGCCAACCGGCATATCGCCTTGTAGCCCTTCTTCTGTAGACTCGCGTCGTCGCTCTGCTTGGCAAGCACAAATGCTGCATGCAGAAGCATCTGCGCGCGCTCGGCGTCCAGATACGCCGCCATCGACGTAGCAAGATCCATCATCGTATAAGCGGCCGGCGGCGGATTGGCCTCCAGGTAGCTGTTTGTCAGTTCGGCCGCCGACGGAGGAGTGTGCGTCTTCAGCGCTCCGTTCAGCATGTTGCAGACCTTGACAAACGTAGCGTTGATCTCTGCAGGCGTGATCACGGCCAAGAACGCGTTGATCGTGTCCATGACGTAGCCGCGACCCGATCCTGGCGACTGCGCAAATATGTTGAAGAGCTGCGACAGGTACTGCGGCGCAAACTGAGCCAGGTGCTTCTCGGCAGCCAAGGCCTGCTCCTGCGTCAGTGGACCCGAAGCCGACGGCTCACGGGCCAGAGCATGCACCGCCTTTAGCAGCGTCTGGACTCCATTGCAGATTGCAGGGCGAACGGTCGTCGATTCAAACATTTCCGTGGCCAGGCGCTCGGCAAACTCGGCAGTAAACGACTCGGAGACGTCCGAGGGGACGTTGCAGAAGCCGCCAAACAGCGCCCAGACCTGCTGGTTAAGCGCATCAAACACCTTGGCCTCAATGTCGCGGCTCTGAGACACAAACTGCTGCGACCGCGCTGCTAGGCTGTCGGCCAAAGGCACCATTGTCTGCACAAAATAGCCCAGAGGAGCATTGCGGATGTGGCTCTTCATCAGCGGCAGCAGCCATGCGCGGCCGACCTGGTCCTTGTGCTGATCGGCATTCAGATTCAGCGGCAAGACGCTGAGGAAGGCCTCTGGTCCAATTGCCCGCGCCGCCGCTCCGAGAACCGCGTCGGCCTCGCTCTTCAGCTCAAACTCGGGCTCCATGCGCATATGCGAAATCTCGGTCATCAGTGCATCCATAGACGGATGAGCACACTTGCCGAGCCGCTGGAACATAGCGGCAACAAGCAGGAAGATCAGCGTCCACGACTCGCGGAAGCGATACGAAAGTCCAGAGGTAAGGGTCTTGATAATGCGCGCAGAGCCCGCCGACTCCAGCTTGTCCTCGGGAATGCAGTCGCGGATCATCGCCCAGATGCACTGCGCGGCGACCTCGCGAGTAGACAGCTTGCCCAGCTCGATATCCGGGAAGACAAGATCGATCAGATCCGGCAGAGACTGGAAGCACGACTCGGAGCTGATGACGGCAAATGCAGAATAGCCCTTCTGCACGATCTTCAGCCAAGCCTCGCTGGCCAGCGGATCGTTGGTGTTGGGCTTGAGATCGATGATCGAAATAAGTATGTCGCGGAACTGGTCCTCGTCAAGCGACTCTGCGGCCCTCGAAAACACGGTTTCCAGGGCCTGGAAGGACAGGGCGGTGACAAACGGCGTGTTGAGCTTGGGAAGTTGCATCAGAGCTTCGCAGAGCCTTCCAAATGCGCTCTCGGGCCACAGCATGTCTGCCTGCTTGACCATCTGAAGCGTCTGCAGAGCGACCTGCAAGTCGACCTTGGCATTGCTCAGCGACTCAAGCACAAACTGCGCCATGATACCGGCTGCCGGGTGCACGACAGCCGGCGGCGGCGGGGTAGACATGAGCCGCGAAACAGCTTGCTGAGCACGCTTTCTAATTTTGGGCTTGCTATCCGTCGCGAGCGCCAACAGCGACTTGAACGTGCCCTGTGCGATCAGCTGGCCCCACGACCCAGCGTCCTGTGCCACAAGCACCGCTTCGAGGCAGCAGATGATTGATCTCAGCAGTGCAACATCGGCCGACTCGAGATCCAGGGACTGCGACAGAACCGCCATCATGGTCGCAAACTTTGCACGAAGAGTACTGTGCGAGACAAACGGCAGGATGATGCTGAGCAGGTAGATGATCGTCCCAGAAAGACCCTTGGGTCCGACCTCCGTTTGCTCCAGAAGCGTTAGCAACGCAGCAAAATAGCTGGCGGGCTCCACGGGCATGTTTTGCTCCTTTATCGTCTCCTCCACAGCCAGAAGCGTGGCTGCATGCTGCTGCTGGTGTGCTGCCTTTGAGCCCAGTTGCAAGCGCAGTTTTTTCAGCTGCAGCTCTAGCTCAAAATCCATTATCCAAGATGTGTGTGTAGAGATATATATGTATGTGTATTAGAAAATAGGGAAAAACAAGGGATTGAGCAAGAAAGAACAAAAGGCAGCCAAGGACGGTACATGCCTTCAAAGACTGCCTTGCCTTCTACACCGTAATTGAAAAAAGGCTGCAAATGATTTTTTTTTTTCAAGCCGAATTTTACTTGATCCAAAATTTTCAAAGTTTTTTTGCTTAATCCCGTGTACTTTTTCCAGCGATGATCGTGGCTAATTACCTGGGTGTGATTAAGCCAGGAAAATTTTCTTTTTTTCTAGACATCGCGTACTACTGAGCCAAGCGCTAGGAACAAGGCCTTCCCTTTTTTCCTTTCCTGCACTAAGGCTTTCTTTCTCATATTGTAATTATTCCTTCTATCACGCCTTGTTTTTTTTCTTGCCTTACTTCTAGCTGTTCCTTAGTCTTTAAGCTAGCTCCGTGGTTTCTGACGTGTTTGCTGCAGTGACCATATCCGGCATCGACAAACGCAGCTTAGCACATCACGAAAAAAAAGCCCGTGATATCTGAACTCTCAAAATGGCTGCGGGTATTGCTTCCAAGGGAAATAAGAAGAGACGCATGAGCGTCGATAAGCCCTCTTCGAACAACAAGAAGAAGATTGCTGCCAAGGAGGAGCCTGTTTCTAGCGATGACGAGATGAACGAAGGCTCTGATAGCAATTCGGCTAAGCAAAAAAGCAAGGACATCGAGATCGAGATCGAAACTGAAGTCGCTTCCTCTGCTGGAGCAGCTGGCGAGGACTCTGAAATCAAATATGGATTCGACTCTCTGCCCCTGACCGAGCAGACAAAGAAGGCGATCAACGAGATGGGCTTCACCAAAATGACCGAGGTCCAGGCGCGCACAATCCCGCCGCTTCTTGCCGGCCGCGACGTCTTGGGCGCGGCCAAGACCGGCTCCGGAAAGACGCTGTCTTTCCTTATCCCAGCGGTCGAGCTTCTGTCCAGGCTCAAGTTCAAGCCGCGCAACGGCACGGGCGCAATCATTATTTCGCCCACTCGCGAGCTTGCACTCCAGATCTTTGGCGTCGCGCGCGACCTGCTGCAATTCCATTCGCAGACGTTTGGAATTGTCATTGGCGGCGCCAACCGCAAAGCAGAGGCCGACAAGCTGATCAAGGGCGTCAACCTGCTTATTGCGACTCCTGGCCGCCTGCTCGACCATCTGCAGAACACCAAGGGCTTTATTTTTAAGAACCTCAAGACCCTGGTTATCGACGAAGCCGACCGCATTCTGGAGAACGGTTTCGAGGACGAGATGAAGGCTATAATCAAGATTCTGCCTCAGGAGGATCGCCAGTCGATGCTGTTTTCTGCCACACAGACGACAAAGGTCGAGGATCTAGCTCGCATATCGCTGAAGAAGGGCCCCCTTTACATCAACGTCGACGAGGGCAAGGAGAAGGCCACTGCCGAGGGCCTGGAGCAGGGATACGTGGTTTGCGACTCGGACAAGCGGTTCTTGCTGCTGTTTACCTTCTTGCGGCGCAACCTCAAAAAGAAGGTCATCGTCTTCTTTTCCTCGTGCAATTCGGTGAAGTACCACGCCGAGCTGCTCAACTACATCGACGTGCCCGTGCTGGACCTGCACGGGCAGCAGAAGCAGCAGAAGCGCACCAACACCTTCTTTGAGTTTATCAATGCCGAAAAGGGCATTCTTCTGTGCACAGATGTTGCTGCGCGTGGCCTGGATATCCCCGCTGTCGACTGGATCATCCAGTATGACCCCCCAGATGACCCTCGCGACTACATTCACCGCGTCGGCCGCACTGCTCGTGCTGGAAGCAAGGGCAAGTCGCTTCTGTTCCTTCTGCCTTCGGAGCTGGGATTTCTGCGCTATCTGAAGCAGTCGAAGGTGCCCCTGAACGAGTACCAGTTCCCTCCCAACAAGGTTGCCAACGTGCAGTCGCAGCTTGAGAAGCTGATCCAAAAGAACTTTTACCTTAGCAAGTCCGCGCGCGATGGCTACCGCTCGTATCTCCAGGCATATGCATCGTATCAGCTCAAAAACATTTTCTCTGTCAACAGCCTGGACTTGGAAAAGGTCGCAAAGGCGTTTGGCTTTACAGTGCCGCCGAACGTCAATATCAACCTTGGCGAGGCGCGGAAAGCAGACAGGCGCAAGCGCAAGGCAATTGCTGAAGACAACTAGTGTTTATAGCAGACATTTTCCTTATTTTTTTGTTAGAACAGCGCCGATTATTTTTGCTTTCTGGCAGCCAGTTTCTCTTGTCAATCAAACCAAGTAAAACAATTTATCGATTTGAATTGTACACTGCGGCCACATTAATTGCATGGAAACTGCAGCGGCTATTCTTTAGCCGCATTGTATCCATTTAGCGAAAAAGATTAAAATATTAATAAAGTAAAATAAAATAAACCATTAGAAACTCGGTGAAAACTTTTTATTATTAAAAAGAAATGACCAGTCATAAGAAGAATAGGATGTTGGAAAGAAGAAAATGTGGTGCTAAAATCTTGTCTGATGGATAAAAAAAAGAGTAGAAAAGTGAATGAAGAAAAGGAGGGATCCGTGAGATATCGAGCATGCCTATATATGAATTCCGTGAAAAGCATTTCTAAAGCCTATTTGGCACCGCCGTATTTCTTTGCCGCGTAGTAGGCGACGGCCGGAGAGACATAGCCAGGAATGCTGTTGAAGCCATCGATCATCTGGTGGATTTGGTCATGAAGCTGGTTGGCATAGGTGGAATTCAGGTTGTTGCGCTGATACCACCAGTCAGGAAGCTTGGCAACATATGGAATCTGACGCTCCTTTTCGGGAACCTTGCTCATGTCAACCTGAGGAAGCTTGAGAATGTTGAACACGTCGTTTACGACATTGTCTGTGATGCTACCAACTGCCTTCAGAGTCTCGCCCAGGCCCTGCGGCAACACCTCGACAACATGGCCAACGCCCTGAAGCAGATGTCCAACAAGGCCATCCTTGCCGAGAAGACCGCCGGCAAGCCCGGTAAGAATGTCGTCGAGACCGAGGCCCTTGACCTCAGAATCGTCGCGGCGCATGATTCCGTTGATGTAGCGGCGCAGGAAGCGATGGTGGCGGCCGAGAATAGAAGAAGCAATGTCGACACCGCGGTTGCCAGACAGGCCGTTGAGTATTGTGTTTTGCAAAAAGTTGATTTGCTGGTCGTGCAGGGCAGCAGAGGCAGAAGCACGAGCGTTGCCGTTTCCAGAAAGGCGCGAAACCTGAGAAGTCATGTCGTTAAGCTGCGCGGTCGACTGCGCAGTGGGGATTCCGTTGCCTGCAGCGCTTGCAGCCGCAGCGATAGCAGCCGACGCAGGATTCATGCCGCGAGCATCGGCGATTTGTTGCTGCTGCTGCTGCAGATCAGGCGTGGCGGAGGAGGCCGCTGGGGGCATCGCCGGAGGAAGACCATTCATCGAGGATGGGCTAGCAGCAGTGGCGGCAGCAGCAGCAGCGGCGGCGGCAGTGGTCATGTCGCTGGCACCTGTAGGGACCGGGCCACCGTTGGCCGATTTGGCGTTTCTCTGAAGGGCCTGTTGATCGACTGCCTGCATAAGTCTCTTTGTCGCCGCGCGAGATCCAGAGTCCACGTAGGCGTAGCAAAGGTTGCTGCGCGGATCAAGGACATCACGGACACGCACATTGGGATAGCCTGGGATCGGGTCGTTGGCGCTCACGGTGGCGTCGTTGTAATTGACGCTGTCGTAGAGCTGGAAGCGAGTGTTGGGCTCCATGAGCTGCCAGTCGTACCAGAGCTTGTCAACCATGCCGTGGTGCAGGAAGAAGAACGGGTCGTTTGGCGCAAACATAGTTGACATGTCCCCAGAGATGCCAAGGTGCACGGCGCCGTGGCAGCCGTTCTCAATGCCGCTGGATAGCGCACCATACTGGCTACACGTTTTCTGCATGCTGAGCAGGGCCTCTGGTGGCCAGAAAGGCGCAATGGTGTCGCCATTGTTGAACTTGCGCGCAAGACAGTGGGGGCTGTCGACGTTCATCTGCCAGTTAGCAAAGGGCCCGCCTTGAACGCAGTTGTTAGGGCCGGCGCCGTTGCCACCGAGATATTCATTTGTAAAGACCTCGCTCGCGATGGGATTAGTCGCATCGAGTGACCAGTCCCAGTATGGAACGGGCAGACCGGGATCCACCTTGTTCAGCGCAGAGGCAAAGTCGCTGACAAATACGCGGTGAAAGGCAAGAAACACCGGATGGCCGTGGATAGTATCTGCGTTTGCGACATGAAGCTTGGAGAGTCTGTCTAGCTCGCCGTTGGCGCGCAGCTGGTCGAGCGCCTTGAAGAACCGCGCGCGCTCATCAGGGGACAGCGAGCGGATCTCGGGACGCTGCTGAGGATTTGCGCACTGGCCGTTGACAAGGCCGCTGAGGCACAGAACGGCCAAGAACAAGAAACTTTTCGACATTTTTTAAACCCTTCAAAACTGTGCAAAACGACGCGAAATAAGACTCAGGCGGCCGATAGGAGAAAGAAAAAAAAGATAAATAGTATAAATGCAATATACGAAATATGAGGCCAAGCGTAGGCAGCGTGGATGTTCTTTCCGGAAGCGTGGTGACTACTATGCAAAATATCAACACGCGTTCTCTTCGACCAGCGAGACGAGCTTGGAAGATGGACAAAAATGCGCGGCAGGCAAGAAGGGGGGAATGTAGACAAGATGAACAAATAGGAAAACAACAAAAAAGTAAAGCCCAGCTTAAGTAGAATAAAAAAGGAGCGAAGAAAGATTGCGACCAGGGAGAAGAAAATAGGGGAGAAATAGGCAAACTGGATGGAGTCGGAGCAGGAGAAGTAGAGGGAGCGCGGTGTTTATAATAACGCTGTCGCCGTGCTTGCAAGCCTTTCTGGAAGCAGCGTTGTTTTGTTTTCTCCAATTACCTTGCACTACCCTGGTGGTTTTGCAACAGAATAATGGACAGAGCAAGTGAATAAGCGTGCTAGCGTATGAATGCCTGTGTGAGTGAGCGAGTGAGAGAAATAATGGCCTATTATTATCGGCTGTGTTGTTATTTGCCGCTGCCTAACAACACGGATCCTAGACACAGCCTTTTACACAATCGTAGTGTTCACTAGATTATTCTGGACTAGAGTCTTGCACCAAATAGGTATGCAAAAGATGCAGTGCTGCCGTGTGTGGCTTCAAAAAATTTCTGTAGACCAAAATGAAGACAAGATGAATGAGGGAAAAGAGGGATGGTGGGCGATATTTATATGAAAGGACCAAGGAAGCAGAATAATGAGCAATGCAGCGACTGTCGCGAATAAAAGAGGATGCAGAGAACAAAGGCGCTAAATACAAAACGAATACGGTTTAAACCGTATGTTTGCTTAAAAGTTAATAAAGGAACAAAGCGGCGCAGATAAAGAAAAAATGTTGAAAGAAAAAATCGTTCAAAAAAATTTTCAAAGCAAAACGGCAGAGGTATATACACAGTCTGCCGTACTGCGACTACGATATTTCGGGTCAATAAACGGTTACCGAGCGCTAAGAGCAACGCTGGCCTTATGAGCGAGAAGGCCTGCGTTTATATGAACAGCCACGCAATAAGGCGGGGAGAAGAATGGAGGGAGCATGGATACTGCAGCTCATACGCGCAACAAGCACAGCCAATAGCGCTAGTCGCGCAGCAATACGACTTTGTTGGATGACGAGCCCGTTGCGCTTAACCATCGGCAAGCTAGCGCGATGAAGATAAAAGCAGAGCAGGAGCTGAGCTTCAAGCGCCGCATCGAGAATTGGGGGACGATGCAGAGCAGCGATGCAGTAGCACCAATCGTCAGGCGGCTGGACACAACGGCGGCAATGACGGTCCACCATGCAATCAAATGTAATTTTCATTGCGGAAAACAGTAAGCCCCTGCTCCCTGTTTTGTTTTATTCATTCGGCTCGGCGTAAAAAATGCACTATATAAGATTTAATTGCTTTCCAGCTGTCTCTGGCAGCCTACGCTTCTAGACTGCTAAAGTCAAAGGCGGTGCTGCAAAAAAAAATCTAAACCACAAGTGTAGTGAGCAGCTCGTTCTAAACTATTTCGCTGTTTTTGTAGAACATGTCCAACACTGCAAACAAATCAACATGCTTTTTCCTGATCGTAAAAATAGATTGCTCAAAACAATGAAGAGGCACTTCCATACATGGTCTAGGTGGCGCTCAAGCCGCACATTATATATTTTTCTTTTTAATGTATAAAAGAGTTAAAACCACATTGTGTCTTTTTTTTGTGTTGACGCCGTGCCACCCACACAGCCTTTGATACAGTCTAAAGAGCTTCTTGCACGCATGTACTTTTTGTCTTTTGAAAGCTCGCTAGTAGATTTTTGTAATGATTATTTATATGCTGAGCACAGCATCGACGCTTTTTTTATTTGGTCAGCCACTATCCCTGGTTTAACAGCAATTTTTTTCTAAAAATAGCAGACAATCTATTCTCTATTGACACCAGTTTAAAAGCCAGGCATAGAATAAAGCTTGCTAAATCAAACTATTGCATTTAAATAAATAATAATTTTTGTTGCAAACAGAGCTTTCTACAAGCAAGGCGATTAGGAATGTTGACATTTAGAATAATGTAAAACTATATTACAAGAGCAAAATAGCCGCGGACCACTTGGAAACCGTACTATTTTTAGACAAAAATTATAGTCTGTAGTTTTGCTTTGCTTTGCCTTGCCGTGCCTTGTGTTATGTTGTTTTTGTTCTGTTGCATCGCTTATAGCACTACGGCCATGATAATTGTCCAAAAAATTCTGCATAAAATATTTTTGAGCAGGTCCTCTTCTATTAAGATTCGCAGTCTTTTTCAAGCTAACCTTGATGTCTTTGGTCAAAGATTATTTGAAAAAATATTCACTCATAAAAATAAAAATACCAGGTAGAATTAGCTGCTTTTATCGTAAATAGATATATATTAAAATATACGAAAAACATTTTTGTAAGTATCCGCTTGTTTGTTTATTGCTATGGCTAAAATGGGTTTACAGTGTATTTGCATTATAATTGTTTTTTTTCAGCGCTTGTTTCTGTTTCACTGCTACTAATATTTATTTCTGCATTTCCTTTTTCTTCATGCTGCTTTTATTTGTATGTCGTCGCAAACTATACCTACTCTCACACTAAATCTCACTCGCGCGCAAACTGTGCATACCCATACCCTTTAATGCAACATTACAATTTCAGCAATGGCTGCATTGTGATTACCTGCACAAAAATAGCTAGTGTAGTGATTTTTGGACAATTATCATGGCCGTGGTGTATTGCATGTAAGACGACTTGAAAACAGTCATCGCTCCTTTTATGACAATGTTGGCCAATTAGAAGTGCAATGCTTGTTTTATGGCAAAGTCTTGGGAGACAAGTCAGCAAAGAAAAACAAACCATCTTTTACCCTTTTTCCGCCGACTGCATTGAAATAAGTGTATTTTTTTACTAATATGCCAATAATAAGCGTTTTCCCTCCTTAATGTACTGCAGCGATATTTTAGCTAGTAGACATATATAAGGCAAGGCAAAGTAGCCAGTTCATTAAAAACTTTACCATATATTCTACATTCGCTCATATTCCCTGTAAACACGTTCCATATTATACAACGATGGTAAGTGAGAACAGTCAAATAATAATGACCATTTTTAATGTGGACGTTGGCAAAGAGCTTTGTAAATGGCAAGGAGATATACCAAAGGGTAAAAATCCATGTGCTCTCTTTTCAATGTATCAATCCTACTTTGGAGATTTGATATTTAGTAATATCCAAAGCTATAAATTCACTGCACATGTAATAAGAAATTTGAGATCGATTGAGAATATAGATATAGATTTCACTGATGACATTGGCGATATTTATGATAGCTTGATAAATAATAAACACGCTGATTGCATTCTTCATTTATGCTGTCATGTTTCTTATTACAAAAAACTAAAGTATCATGTAGAATTTAGTTTCTAACCCACAAACCCCCCCCAAGAGAATCATGAAGATTTATATTGAAATACTTTACTGAGATGATCTAAAGGAATAGGATTGCTGCCTTGTTTCTGAGGCAGTACCATTGAACATGCTATTGGGTCAGATCTTGTTGCGCATGGCCAATGATGGGCTGGGGGAACATGGCTGCACAGGCATTGACACCAGCACCAATCAGGCGATGGGCGCTGACGGCCAGTGATCTGCATAATTAGATACAATTTACACATTTGTATCCGCTTCTTTACTCTGCACTCATTGCTGTCATGCCCTTTACAAAAAGATGTTGACACCTACTTTGCAGATATTCAAACGGCGCATTTGTTCACATTTCACATCTGGCTTTTTTATATTTAACCCACGGGTTTTCTACCACCAGGATGAGAAACCCTTTGATTTCAAATAAACCTTTTTAATTTTTAATATTTTTATTGCAGCGACACAAGTGCCAGCTGAGCAACAAAAGTAAAGCATTGGTCGATATTTTCCCCTCTGACATCTAGACTACCACTTTCAATACTACTACTATCTTAGCACAGGTAATTTGAGGGGGTATACAAGACTAAATGTTTATTGAGATTAGCAAGGTGTTAATCCTAGTAGTCGATATTGTATACAAAATCATAAACATCTCCAATAGTCGTGTCTCCAACATGAACATAGCAATTAAATTTAAAAAACCCATTATCATAGTCATTTTCATCAAAGTCATCACAAAACTCGGCCCCATTGGGCCATTCGACAATGTCGCATGCTTTTTTGAAAGACATGGGGCTATCGACATTTTTAAACACCATATTTTGGATCTCCACTGGCAACATGCTAAGCCGGGATGGCACTGAGGAAACTGCCTTCATCCACCAGTCCTTTTGCTGAGGAGGAACTATGGCTGTGGATACAACGCGAATTGAAGGATCAACAAAATACATTGTTAGCCTTTTCGGGCACCGGGTGGAGTCTTGTATTCTATAGACATTCGGATAGCAGACAATACGGCCTTCCTCAATATCAATGCTACCGGCGCTCTGTTTGATGAAGTATCCCTTTGCGTTTTTCTCGCCTCCATATAGAATTCCGTGAGCCAACATGTTATATCCACTACCATAGACGGTACTATAATCGCATTCGATTCCTTCGTCAAATTCAATGCTACCCTTTCCTTCGCTCCCAACGTCATAGTAGTAAATAGCCGTTGCAATGATGTTTTCTGCAGCTGTAGTGGAAAACGGCGGCATGTCTTTGTCTGTTATTTCCACAACTACTTGCAGGTTTTTGTTGCGCAGGCTGTATGCGGCCAGTGGTCTTTTTGGCTCGACGAAATCCGCTGGGTTCATTGTGGTATCAACGATGGAATCCCTCCACTCATCATAATCTGCACACCACTTTTCAAAATAGTCATTGTCCTTTTCATTACCGCTAGTATAATCGGGTGCCTTTTCAGGAAGCACTAGACAGTTCCAGTAGTCATAAGGTACGCGCAGGTCGCGAGGATACTTCCAATCGGTCAGGACTTGCTCAAGCAACGGAACGGTTCTTGCCAAGATCTTCGATATCGCCGTATACACGCCAGCGTGCTCTACAGGATGGACGTTGTTTATATATGAATTGAAGTCGACAGATCCGTCCCCGTTCACATATATATCCGTAGGCAGCCAGTGGCGCTCCCTCTCGTCCACCATACCAAGGTATACTTCGTTGAAAGGGACAAAGCTATCAGCAGCCGTATCAGACTGCTCGGAGCTTTCAGCGCTGTCCTTTCCCTTACTGGCCATCGATGCATTCAGGTCGCAAACGGCTTGTTTCCAGGCATCGATGGATCCAGGCACGGTGCCAAACGAAGGAAGAGACAAGGCATCCAGCGGAGATGTAATCGGCTCTGGAAGAATGGGCGTTGACTTGTACACCAGCGAATACAATGATGGGTCGACGATCAGCTCAATAGGGACCCACTTTTCGTCTCTAAGAATTTTCCAATTGCAGTGATTACGAGGCATTGTCTCGAGCATCTTGCAAAGCGCCGTTTTAAATCCTTGAGCCAAGTCGCTGCTTTCTGGTATATCCGTATACCAGACCATGTCAACCAACGAAAGCTTGGCATCGCTGCCGCTAGAGCGAACACATTTCAGCAGCTTGGCATAGTAGAAAAGCTCCGAGATAACATATGATGCTTGTTTATCTGTCAGTCCGTTGCCCTTCATATCCGCAATCCATTGCTCGCGGTCGGCTTCATTGGCAAGCTTTTTTTCCCAACCAGGGGTACTGCGAATAGTGCTACTACTTGAAATAATCGTCTGCTCGCTCAGGGTTCTCCAAGTCACTTTGCATGCCATGTAAAGAGGCAAAAGCTCATCGCACTTGGTAATATCGGCTTGGCGGTTGCGGTAGGACTCAACGTACATTTTAGAAGCAGTAGAATAAAAAACTGGGAAACTAGAGAAATAAATGTTTGGATGAGATTTTTTGCTTTCTCAGAAAAATGGATACGGCGCCAACTTTATAGCTTCAAATTTCTCATTTTTTGCGCAGCACTCCAATATTTTTTGCATCCATTCTCTGTTTGCAATGGAAAAATGTTGCAAAGCACTTTGAAAGAGTAATTTCGCTAACACAAAAAAGGCTGTTTATCGAGCCATTTTCCATACAAAAAGAGAAACGGGATTAACAGCACGCGCAAATCTGCTCTATTAGATCGCAAAACCGCCATGTTATTTAGAAAGAAAAAAGTGCAAAATCCAAAAAAAGGATCTACGAAACGCTTGCGCTGGTAGACTCTTATCGGTTTGATGGTCTCTAGCACCAGCATAGATACGGTCGCAACAAGGGAAAAAAAACTACACTACGGCCACGGTAATTGTCCAAAAAATTCTGCATAAATTATTTTCGTGCAGGTAATCTTCTATTAAGATTCGCAGTCTTTTTCAAGCTAATCTTTCAGTCTTTAGCCAAAGATTTATTGAAAAAAAAACAATTCGCTCATAAATAAAAAATTTACCAGGTATAATTAGCTGCTTTTATCGTAAATAGATATTTTTTGTAAGTATCCACTTGTTTGTTTATTGCTATGGCTAAAATGTGCTTACAGTGCATTTGTGTTATAATTGTTTTATTCGGCGCATATTTCTGTTTTATTGCTACTAATATTTATCTCTGCATTTCCTTTTTCTTCATGCTGCTTTTATTTGTATGTCGTCGCAAACTATACCTACTCTCGCACTAAATCTCACTCGCGCGCAAACTGTGCTTACCCTTCAATGCAACATTACAATTTCGGCAATGGCTGAATTGTGATTACCTTCACAAAAATATCTTGTGCAGTGATTTTTGGACAATTATCGTGGCCGTAGTGTAAGTAATTACAATTAGGAAAGCTTCAATTTATTAACACTGTTTATCTGCAAATAATAATTAAAAATTCTATCGCAACAAGTGGCAACGCTAGGTGTATTGAAAATACCAATCGAACAAGCTCTACTGGTAAACGGTGTAGCATATATTTTAAATTACCAGTCTCGCTATTGGTATGCAACTTTAATATTTTTATCGATTTATAACAAGAAAGGATTGAGGCAGAAAAAAATCATAGGTTTAATTAAAATAATTTTAAGGAAAAAGGTACTTGCTTCTACAAATGTTTTTTGCGTCTTTTAGTTGCTGCGCCCTGGTTGCCATTCTTGCTGTCGCCCTCGTTGTCCTCATCCATTTTACGCTTGGGGCTAGGCTTTGGCAAGTCAGCAAAGTCACAGCTGCATGCTGCCTTTGCAGCTCCTGGAGCCCTCTGTGACTTGGCTGTGCTTTGCTTATTTTTACCTAAACACTTGCATTGCACAGCAATATCATCAGCAGTGATAGTTGCGTTAATGTCGAGGTAGTCAAGGTCGAGGAAAAAATAAATAGCCGCTCTATGCTCAAGCTTTAAAGCAGCAAAAAATACATAGATGAAGGAAATGCCTCTGTGTGCTTACCTTTCCGAGGACTGCGACGCACCATCAGCCGAAGCCTTGCGTTTTTAGGCTTGAAGTGTTTGTGAAAAAACGAATCACCCGCCTTGTCAGCCAGCGACTCGCTGCTGTCGTCGGAGTCGTTGTCGCTGAAAGCGCTGTCGCCGTCCTCAACAACCGCTTTTCTCCGCCGGTCGTTGAGCTTTTCGAACCGATAGTCTGCTAGGTTCTTGCGAATCGATAGCTTCTGACCGACTTTGAAGCCCGCGCTGTTGAATAGCTCGACCAGCCTGCTCCAACTCTTGACAGTAAACGCGTCTCTGCCATCGACCGTAGTGAACCAGCAGATACAGTCGACGTTGGCGTTGTTGTTGATGATACTACACGAACGAAAAAAATACATAATAAAGTAAGCATAGGGGCGGCTTAAGCATATTTAAAGGTTGTACAAACCAGTAACTAAGCATGTTTCTTGCTTTGAAAGTATGTTCAAGCTGTGTTCAAAGGACTAGATAGAGTCTTTTTGGTTGTTTATATTTACCTGTGTAGAGCATGTACAAAGTTTAGCGCCCGTGGTGTCGAACGCTCCGTCGGAATGGCGCTGTCATTGCACCGGGCAACTGTTTCGCGCGCAAAGTGCCGGCGAAGCTCTCTGTGCTGGCAGACAAACTCGTCGAGCCGTTTCTTGGCCTCTTCAAACTCGTTGAGGCGGTACCGGTACTCACCAAGAGTGGCCAAGAGTTCCATGCTGCTGTTGCTGCCGCCGCTTTTGCTACTGCTGCTGCTGCTGTTGCTGCTGGTCTCGTCGCACCTTTTGCCATACATTATCGCTTCCGTTGTCGTTGACTCGTTATGCTGCGTGGGTAGGTATGCGTGTTCGTGTGCGTGTGTCTGGTAAGCGCTGAAAAACTTTATTTTTGCGCTTGAAAAAATAAAATATTGCTGTTAAAGGGCTGTTTTTGAAAGTGAGGTTGAAGCAAGAAGAAAATAAACAAAAGATATCGTCGAGTGGGAATTTTAAGGGCTTATAACCGATTTTAAAGACGGGTCCCATTTGGCGGAGAAAAAAACAGCAATAAATCTTTTGTTCTTGACCTTGACATGCGGGCATGCTTATTCCCAACCTCCTTTTTTTACCCATTTTCACTTGTTTCAACTTCAACCAACAGAAATAAAAAACAAAACGTCGTGTAGGGTTTTGTTTACGTTAATAAAAACTTTTGGCGCTGGAAACATAGACCCTGGTCATATTGGCAGTGCTTTCTCCTTTTTCCCTCTTCAGTAAAACTAATTGTATTTGCTTAAAAGTCATGCACTTGCCACATACGATGTTGCATATGTAGTTCCTTCCTTCTTTCTTTTAGTTTACTCGTACTTTTGTGCCCAGACTCATTTTTCTTTGCGTTGAGTGCAAATTCCCGTGTCTATATAACCGATTTTTTTTGCCGGTGTAAGCATCCCAATGTATATGAACCGGCATTTTTATCACCGAGTTCATGTGCAAAGATAACCAGGGAATCGCGGATGTTTACATATAAGGCAATGTTTAATTCGGACGTTTTCTTTAAAAAAAATTGTCTGGTGGTTTAAGCAAATGTACAGTATTTCTTGCGGTTGTTCCAAAAATAAAGAACAAACTGCGCGGGGAAATGTTTGTACGGCGAGTTGACGGATCAGCAGAGCTTCTCTATTGGCGTGGTTTAAAATCGTGTGTGTGTGTGTGTATGTGTGCTTGTTTACAATTGCCGACATACGCATGCTATCCCCTTTTTGCTTGTTTTCCTTTTTTCGGACGTTCTCCGGATATACTGTTTGTTCAAGACCAGTTTTTTCTCTTTGTGTATATCGTACGCTTTATTTAATAGAAAAGCGCATTTATATTTTTTAAATAAACATAAAGCGACGCGTTCAAATTTAAGGGTTTAGTTTATAAAATATACAGGAACATATGTAAACCGGAAAATTGTTTGCGACATGTTCGCGTAATGACTGTGCCGCAACGGATTTACAGGGGCTTTGCCAGTATCTGAACTTTTATTTTAAATCGTTTTGTTATTTTTCTTTTATCAGCAAGAGTTGAGGTGAATTAAGAAAGGCTTGGTATAGTGCAAATGCTGCGTCTCTTCTCTCTGACCGAGTAAACTCTCTGCGCAATAGAGCGCAGATAAAAGTGGCTGGGTAATTGAATCCTCATGCTCAAACTAAAATCTGCTGCTCTTACCTGCTGCATATTCAGAAAAGCAAGCCTATTGTTTATATGCATTTTCTGACCGACTTTCATGCACATATGCATTTAAAATGATAGACGAGAAAAATAGCTTGGTTTTTCTTTTGAAGAATAAAAAATAGATTGCTGTTCAGGCTCTTGATTCTGAAATTACCACCCAAAAAGAACATCGACTACGCTTTGGAACAACCCGTTTCTAGCCTTGGGCGCGGGCTGGCTTTTGAACACGGAGCCTGCAGATGCTACGGCTGCGGTCGGTGCCAGCGCCGCACCCTCAGAAGCACGACCGAATGGCCGCGACGAGGTGCCTGCTCTAAATGGCGATGCCATACTTGTGCCTGCCGGGGGATTATTGGAAAAGCTGCGCCTATCGGCCAGTGGCTGAGCAGGGGACATGGCCATCCGCGGCGACTGCGAATAAAGGGTCTCTGATAAGGTCATTGATCTTGTGACTGGAGAAGATCCCGGCTTTGGCACCGGGCGATCTGGGAACACCTGCGCAAACAGCAAATTGACGCTTGCCTCGTCGGCAGGAGCGACTCTAAGCAAGGTCCGGCCAGCAAGAAGAACGCGGCCGCTGGCATCTGCAAGGCCAATGGCGCGCTGCGCCTGCCAGGGCTCCGAGTAAAGGATGGCCAGGCTGTTGGTCGATAGCGTAGGAATGACCTCGAACGCCAGAACCTCGCCATATTCCCTGAAAAAGTTTAGCGTGCTGTTCTCGGTTTCATCGGGCAAGCCGCTGATCACAATCGACCTTATCTTCACGTCGTTATAATCTCTGTCGCTTTTTGCATTCTCGCTGCCTGCCGCGCCTGTATCTGCACCGTCTGCGCCATGCGTAGCAAACGGATCCTCGCTTTTCGCGCGCATCGAGGAAGAGTGCATGGTTCTATTTTCGGGGCAGGCAAACTCATCGTCTTTTGGCGTATCGATCTCGTCAAGCGTCATAATTGGCGGAGCGTCGTCAAGGGCAGCAGCGCCTCTAGCTGCGGACGACAGACTAGACCCGGCACCTGCTGCCGAAGACGAGTAGGCTGCAGAAAGCATGTCGTTAGACCCAAATCCGCTAAGACGGCGCGATGTTCGCGGCGACATCGGACGCGACGACAAGGGCATGTGCATCGACGGACGAGCGCTGCTTGCAATGCTGATGGTCGAGTTTGCGGTTACAGGAACAGATGAAAGCGCCGATTCAGTGGCAAACGCCGAGGTGGCTGTTCCTGGCGACTTCAACGGCTGCGCAGAGCCAAGCAGAAACGACGGCAGCTTCTTCGAGCCCTGGTGCGGGGATGCAGATCGTGGCGCCGGGGAGCGAGGCCGCGGGAAGTGCGTCCTTGCGTTGTCTTCAGCAAACATGCCAGACGCGCCCAGGTCGGACCCCTGCGCATCGGAGGCCGGCCACGCTCCCACGCCACCTATATCGCCATATTCTCTCCTGGACGGACCAGCTCTGTTAGTCAGCGACGCCCTTCTGGAAACAAACGCGTCCTCGGCGCTGCCAACGCCGATGGTGAGCTCGCCCCTTGAGCGGCGGCTTGCAGCTGCGCCGATAGTCGCGCTCCGACGCGTCAACGCATGCGAGCCGGCCGCAGCTGCGCCTCTATCGAAACGCGGCGCAAAGGGATTCGAAACAGGCGCATTATCAAAGCGGGTGCGTTGGCGAATTGACGTGCGAGCAGGCGAATCAAAAGTGTTTATTTTTCGATTGCCTATGAGCTCATTGTCGCGTCCAAGGCGGCCCGAGGCCTGCTGCTCAAATGTAGAAAACCGAACGCGGCCTCCAACCTGTTGCGGCTGCCCAAACGACATGGTTTTCAAAGCTTGGTTTCAAGCTTTTATAGCGCTGAGGAAAATTAAAGTAGGCAATGATGCAATGGTTAAAAAAACAATTTTTTTTTCCTTTAAAAAAGAGAAAAGTAGTAAAAAAGAGATGTTGAATAGAGAAAGAACAATATATTTTGCACGCGCTTTAAAGAACAGCCAACGCAAAAGAAAAAACACAAATTTAGCTTTCAGAAAGTGTCGAATAATGGAAATATATTTAAAATGTCAAAATAATTAAATTGTCAAAAAAACAACAGAAAAGCAATGCATACCCGAAATATGCTGAGCGTTTTAATTCCAGCCTTAATCAGACTTGATTACAGAAGTGGGCAAGAAAGTATTTGGCTGGCAAGAAACAGCAAGAGAAGCGGTGCCAATATCAATGAGAATAAAACGGTTATATATTGGAGAGATAAAGGGAAAAAGGGTTTGAGAGTTGCTAAAATTAAAAAAGAAACCACTCGCAGCTGCGCTAATTGAAGCCATGATTCTTTTTTTTTGGTTTTACTGACTGCCAGCGACATCGGACTCGGTCTTTTGCTTGCGTTCGGCGTTCATTTGCGCCACGACGTCGTCGACCAGGCGCTGCATGCGCTGGGCCTCTTCGACATCCATGTTCCGGCTCTTGAGCCAGCTGACATCCATTGGCCGAGGCGGCTCGTATTCCTCTGCCACATTCGTCTCGGCGCTCGACTCCTTGTCGTAGAAGGCGGTGCCGCCGGGTCTAGTAAAGCCGCTGTTGCCGGCATGGCGAGGGGGCGATGGGGGCAAGGGAGCGAGCGGTTGGGTTTCGTTAAACATCGCGTTGAAGGCGAGCGTAGCGCCGCGCCGAGGTCTGAATGCAGGCGGCGCCGGGACATCGTCATAAACATAGCAGTATCCGGGGCCATTGGTCGAAAGCGCAGAACCGACCTCCTCGCCGTAAAAGGGCATCAGCGTCTGGGCAGTGACTGGCTGGCGCGCAGCATCGTAGCCATCTACGGCGTGCATGCGCGTCGGGTCGCGCGACTGCCATTCTGCCCAGATCTTATCGATCATGGCGTGGTGCATGAAGAACAGCACGTCGACCGGCGCCCACATGGTTTCAAAGTCGCCGCCCAGGCCCAAATGCACGATTCCGTGGGCGCCATTCTCGATGCGCGACCGGAATTGCGCATGGGTCCTGGCCGTGTTCATCACGTCGCGCACGGCTCGCATGGGCCAGAACGCGCCAGTGGTGCTTCCGTAGCGGTATTTGCGCGTCAGACAGTTGCGGCTAGGGTAGTTGCGGCCCCAGCGCTCCTCTGCTCCCTCGATGACGCAGTTGTCGCCGGGCCGCCCGTTGCCGCCAAAATAGGCGCTGGAAAGAACCGGGTCGGCAAGGGGGTTGTTCCAGAAGGTGCCCCAGTTCCAGTAAGGAAGAACGACATCTGGGTCGATCTGCTGCATCAGAACTTCAAAGTGTCGCAGGAACCGTCTGTGCCACGCAAAGAAGTGCTCGTTGCCGTGGATCTGGTGCGAGATGTGGTCGTGCATGCTGCCGAAGCCGTCCATCCATCCGCGACGGTGCATCTCCCGGACAACGCGTATGAAGCGCTGGAGCTCGGTCGGTCCGAGCGTTGTCACGTCTCTGCGCACAACGGTGCGCGCACACGACGACTCGAGTCGCGGCATGGGGAACACCGTCTTTGCGGCTACGACATCGCTGGCTAACGATGCGACCAGGATAATGCAAAAGTACTTGAGTACGCGAATGACCATTTTGTTCCCTCCTTCTCGGCAGTTAAGCAAGCGACGCGGCAGTATATGTAATCAATTCCCGAGCGATCAATATATGTGTATTATTTACTTTTGTTTATATGTATATGTATATTTTTATGTTTAACATAAGACGGTGACAGACTATAAAGTGTGTGTTTTTAGCAACTGGTTGTCAAATAAAAATGCTGATAAGTAGGGGGAGAAAAGGGACACGGAGAATAAAGCAGAAACACCTCAGGCATTTATCGACTGGCCTTGCGAGCCTGAGGGCATGCTTGTCGGAGACGTGTTACCTAAATACCATTTGGCTAGCAATTGGGTTTTTTTCCTAGTGTTTTTTTTTATTTAATAGAGCGCGTTCCTAGGGATAAAATACTTGCTTTAGCATGCTGGTTAAACTGCGGCAGGGTGCTGGTTATTAGATCCAAGACATCTCCACACTGCGAAAAGAAGCAAAATAATACCGATGGCCACGATTGTTGCATGTGGTCGCTCAATTAATAATTTTAATTTGAACAGTGACCGCACGCACACAGACATCAGCACAGGGGCTACTTAGATACATATGTATTTTATTTTTCTTGTTTGTGTGGGGGGAGGAGGCGAAGCGGAGAAAGAAGACGAGGATGTGAATAAGACAAGTAGAAAAAATGTACCTGCTGTGGCCGAAGTGTATTTAATAAGGAAATAAGCGAGTTGCAGTAGTATTTTACTTTTTGCCTGTCGTCGGTAACAGGCAATGGAAAACATGGATTACAATGTGCAAAGGTAACCCCCCACATGTAAAAGTAAAAAAGGTGCATTGTTGTTCCCAGACATTTTGCGGAAGGAAGGCAGAAATCTCGGGTTATTTGATCAATGCATAATTAAATATTTTAACACAAGGCGTTCATTTTGTCACAAAGGCTGATGCTAGCATGCGATTATTTTATTTCAACAAAGTAACTAAAATATTCGCGTTAATCGGCCAGTGGACAAGAAAGGGGGGTTGTTTTCATTATAAAAAGTATTTGTGTAGAAGGATAAAAAGTCTTTGAAAAAGGGGTTAAAGGGAGAATAGGCGGTGTTAGGACAAAGAGGAACATGAAGAGGAAATCGGAGGCTAACATAAAATTGCATTTATTTTATTCTTTCTCCAACAGCACTTGTTAGTACAAGTACGGAGAAAGGTAGTTGGCCTTATTCAAAGCCTCGACCATCTTAGCAGCGCGATCCTCCAGATCCCTGACCTCCTCCACACAGGCCTTCTGCATCTTGATCCAGTCCTCGGTAAGCTTCATAGGAACAGGCATCTTTCCACGCAGAGCCTCGTTGGGCTTGGGCGCAGTGAAGGTGCCGTTGGAGCCGATGGGCGTGCTGGGAGTGATCGAGGTCATTTCGTTCTCAAGCGGGTTGACGGTGCCATTGGAGAACGACGGATAGAACTGCTGAAGTACCTGCGGAGGCAGCTTCTTGATTGCCTCGGTCTCTGGGTTGGGGCGCTTGATGCACTTGCGCGTGTTGCGCTTGGTCAGGGCATCGGCGTTGCCGTTGGCGGCCTTGATGGTGTCGTAGGTGTAGCACATGTCGCCGTAGCCCAGACGCATGACCGTGTATGCGGGCTTGGTGGTGCCGGTCAGCATCATGTTGACGTCCGCGGGGCTGTTGTCGGGAGCAACGCCATCGATCATGTAAGTGCGCTCATCGGGGTTGACAGCCTGCCACTGGGCGTAGAGGCGGTCAATGTTTGCGTGGTGGACCCAGAAGATGGGATCCTCGGGCGAGAACATGGTGTCCATGTCGCCGCCCAGGGCAAGATGCACGGCTCCATGAATCGAGTTTTCAATGCCAGCGCGCAGCGCCGCATATGTGGTCGACGACTGGAGGACGTGGGTCAGGAACTCTGGCGAATGCCAGGCGGGCATGGTCGATCCGGCGCTGTACTTACGACGCAGGCAGTGGGCGTCTGGGTACACCAGCTTCCAGGAGCCAGCTATGCCATCGGTGACGCAGCCGTCGCTGCCGCCGTTGCCTCCCATGTTGTCGGCCGAGAAAAGCGGGCTCGTCTCGGGGTGCTGGTAGTCCACCATGGCGTTCCAGTAGGGGACGACAACAGACGAGTCGTAGCCGCGCAGGATCTTCTCGTAGTCCCTAGTCAGCGCGCGATGATACACGAGGAACATCGCGTTTCCGTGGATGGTCATGGCAATGCGATTGTGAAGGAAGCCGAACCAGTCGATCCATTTGTCGTTGTAGGCGGCCTGCGCAGCGGCCTTGTATGCGCTCCATTCGCTGGTCGACAGCGAGCGCAACTCTTTGCGAACAACCACGTCGGAGCACGCAGCCAGCGACTCTGCGCCCGCGGGAGTAGGCATCGCATTTGCCTGGACCGACAGGAGCGCCAGGCCAAACACGTATCCAAAGAACTTCATATGCGGAATGGAGGTGAGGGGAAGGAGGGGTAATAAGGTATTACGCGTATCAAGTGATTAGCGGAGAGATTGCGTGAAAAAAGAATCAAGGTGAAAGGTGAGGAGAGTAAATGGGGGGTAAAAAGAAATAATAATAGGAAATGGGAAAAAGGGATGCAATGTTGCTAGAGGAACCGGCAATATTGCTAATAAATGTGGATTCGGACGAAAGGAACACGATGTCTAAGCGGCTAGAATAAATACAAAGCAGCAACAACTACGACCCAGCCGCAGTCGGTATCTATAAAAAGCTGAAAAGAACAAATAGTCCAAAGGGCTTGGGGAGTGGTGGATATGATAAAACGCAGTAGTATGCTTGTGGCGAACCAAACTAGCCAGAGATAATGGAACGAGCAAAGCGGTATAAAGAAGTAAGGCGGATGTAAAGAAAAAAAGGGGGGTTGCGAAAAGAAAGGATGCCAAGCGTCTATCGAGAAATAGCGCTAATGTAAATATATTATATAAAGAGAATAAAGGTTTGTAAATAAAATTGCCGTGAAAAAAATCTCTCGAAAGAGAGCCTGTCAAGGAAAAATAGACAGTCTAAAAAACATACAGAGCGCAGAAAAAAACACCCCCCATATCAGGTCATTTCTCATTTCCCATGTGCTTGGCTTGTTCGCCAGTCCAGAAAGCGTAAACAACAGCAATCGAAAGCAGCTTCTCGAAAAAACAGGTAAGGAGACTGGGCAATTGGTGCCAGCTTTGGAGCGTCTTTTGTTTTGGGTGCAGCAATGTGAAGCAGTCTTTGCTTGTAGTGATGTCATTTTCTCGTGCCGATTGCCATTGTCTTTGAAATTTCCCCTTCTTTTCTAGCTGTCCGCTGATCAACCGGGAAGACGCGCAGATTTTCTTTGTGGACCGCCGGTCTGCATACGAGGCTGGGGGAGGGAGACAAGCGCGAAAAAAAGAAGAGATGAGTGCGACAAGGCTGTGCATAGTGGGGAGAACAAAACAGACAAAACAACATAATGTGCTACCAATAGAAAATTGCAGCCATGAAAAAAAGAGAGATGAATGTCTTGTATGCCAATCCCCTCCACAGTTGCTTCCATCAAGAACAAAAGAAACAGAGCATCGCAGCCTGGCATGTCCGTCCGCATCCGTTGCTCAATAAAACAAAAGGATGCACGGCGTTCGCCAGCATGACGTCCTACTACTTCTGCCTGCCTGCAGCGCTGAGAATCATGTTGCGGACATCGAGAGCAGCAGTCTCAAAGTGTGCGGCCAGATAGTCCGAGTTGAGGCCAAACTCGTTGCGCATGCACGTTATGTGGATCAGGAGGCTTTCCTTGCGGATGTTGTATGCAATGCCGTATCCCTTGGGGGAAACCTCGCTCCAGCCGTAGCTGGTAAAGTTCTCGCTCGAGATCTGCGACGTCGACAGATACCAGTGCGACGAGTATGCGTACGCCGGGTCGCGGAATATCTCTGGCTTTCTCTCGCCTGGCCGGATCAGCATGCGCAGGCCCAGCAGATGGCGGTCGACGCCTTGGCCGTCAACCGCCTCTCTTGTCAGCTGCGTGTGCTTGGCCAGCGCCTGCTTAAAAAGCCGCACACGCTCTTCGGCAGAAATCGATGCGTCGGCCATTGCGCGGCACCAGGCGACGCTTTCGTTTGTGACCGAGCGACACGTCTCCGTGCGCCCGTGCAGGTACTTGCGTGTCATGCTGGACTCGTACGTTGGACGGGCGGCCTTGTGCAGCCGCGTGTATGCGAGCTGGATGACCATCTGTATAAAGGCGTCGGGCGAGCACCCGAGCCGCTTAATCTCCTCTTTGCCAAAGGCCGCAAAGTTCAGGACCTTCAGGTGCTGCTTGGCGACGCCCGCGCCGAAGACTGCCTCTGCCTTCTTGACAGCGCTGACAACCGCCGGCGGCGTGACAAAGTTGAGCTCGCGGAACCAGTCGTCGATTCGCTGGCCGGCCCGCGACTCGGCGCTGGCATTGAGCTGCTCCGGCAACGGCTTAAAGCCAATGACGTACTCGACCAGGCGCAGGGTCGGCGTGCCGTCCATCATCGAGTGCTCGCCGTTAAAGCCCGCTCTGGCGCTGTCGGTGACGACAAACTGGCACGGCTTGTCGAACCAGCGGCTGCGGCCGTTTCCGTGCCAGATGGCATGGCTGAACTCTTCGCGAGTCACGGGAGCATCCTTCTCAAGCGACACTACAAACGCCGAAGACTCTATCTCGTCCAGCACCTGTGCATTGGCAGGCGACGACTCGATAAGCAGCTTGCGGTTTTCGGTCCACGAGTCGCGGTTGTCGGCCGTCAGAATGCCCACAGGCACGGCGGCCCTGCTGTCGGCGATTGCGACAATGCGGTCGAGGACGCGCTCGATCTCGCCCATGGTCAGCTGCACGCCGCCGGGAGAAAAGTCAAGGGAGAACAGTTGATTGTTGCGAATGACAACAATGGTCTCGTGGTCGTATGAGGCGGTTCGACAATGGTCCGAGGGCTTTCCTGGGATTCTGCAGGCATTGAACATAAAGTTGTAGCTGTGACTGCACAGCACATCGCTCTTGGCCTTCTCTGGCTCCAAGCTGCCATCGACAATCATATTGCGAAATGACAACGCGCCCAGTATCAGCTTTGCCGCGCGCTGGTTGGGGCGCCGGCACTCTGGGTCGTCGTTGAACGAGTAATGGTAGCTGACATAGGGGATGACGGGGTCGCGGTAGCCCATGTAGCTCAGATCGTTCCACCATTCCTCGAGCCAGTTGGCGCAGCCAGGGTCTGCGGCGCGCGCCTCGAGCCGCCTTTGCAGCTCCTTGGCCTCATTGGATTCGCCGAATGCCTCGATGATGCTCTTGCTTCTTGCCAGGTCTTCCGCAGATAAGAGCGGCTCAAGCGACCGCGAGTACTTGGCCAATGTAGACGCAAGCGAGGGGACAGGCAGTCGCGGAAGTCGGCTTTGGTTGGCATAGAGCCTGCCCAGGCTCGCTTCAATCGCTCTTTGGCTGCCGCTTGTGTTTGCTGGCATGGCTTTGGCGCTGGTCGGTTTAAAAAGAAGACGTCTTGCTACTACTGCTGAAAAGGCTGACAGCTATTGTATGTCAGGTCGCGGTATTTTCTTATCTGGAAACAAAGGGATATAGTGCAAGAACAAGAACAAGAACAAGGACAGAAAACAAACAGCAGAGCAAGATATAGGGAAATGCCTGTTAGCGTATGGTATCCTTTTAAAGCCTAAAAATGTGAAGCTTGGATCTGTTGCTTGCACGTGATAGTATGCGGTATTACTGGAAAAGAAGCGAGTGCAAAAAATAGCATGTGATTAGCGCTTAAAGTGCGCTTTCATGTAAACCGACTGGGGGCGGCTTTGATATAGATAAATTTGCGTGCCTGAATAACCGACAGAAAGACAAGCGGAGCAGAGAAGAAAAAGAGGCCGGCAAGAGATACAGGCTCGCTTTTTTTCGTTTAAATAACGGTGGCAGCTTACGTTTTTGGCCGAGTGTCTGAATGCATAAGGCACGGTGGCATAAACGCCTTGTCGCATAGGCATATTTCTTGGCCTCCCTTTTGTGCTTTTTTCTTTCCACTGAATGGCAGCAGGCAAATGCAAAAAAAAGGCGTTCAGATATACTCCACAGATGCCGAATGTTGCGGCGTCAGCTTTATATAAATGGCAAGGAAAGATAAGGCACACAAAGAAAGCCCGCAAAGTGAAGTAGATAATGGCAATGCTGCAACTAGAGTTCGAAATTAAAAGAATTGGCTCTTTTATTGTCTGATACAGCTGGAAAATGAAGAGAGAAAGAGCGTGAGAAAAACAGTGATTGCAGACAGACACAACTGCAGTATGATAAGCGGGCAGACGGCTGCTTCGACACATGCCTTTGAAATGCCAGTAGAGATAGATGGTGATGGTGCTTTGCCCGCGCTTCATCTGGCCTGAAAAAGCCGCCTCTGCCCTTGTTTCCGACTGGAAACGGACATGGCCAGGGACCTGTGCATAGCATATGGGCAGCCGGAAAAGAAGTACGCCGTGTATATTAAATTAGAAAGACGAAATGGATTAAAAGGCAAAAGGCAAGCGGGTGCGTAGCAGAGGTCCAACTCAGAGCTTGGGCGCAGAGGCGGCCTGCTTGAGCTTCTCGGCAAGAGCAACCGCGCGCATCTCAGAAGCAGCCTCCTTGATGTACTGGCCCAGATGGTCGCAGTTGAGGCCAAAGTCGTTGATCATAGCGGCGATGTGGAAGATGATGGCGTCGCGGCGGATAGTGTAGGCGATGCCGTAGCCGTCGGGAACGACCTCGCTGAATCCCCAGCCCTCAAAGTGCTCGCTGGAAAGCTGCGAGGTCGACAGGTTCCAGTGGGACGAAGCCGCGTACGCAGGGTCCTTGAAGATAGCGGGCTTCTCCTCGCCGGGACGCAGCAGCAGGCGCAGGCCCAGAAGATGGCGGTCGACGCCCTTGCCCTCCGAGCAGGCCTTGGCATAAGCGCCGTGTGCGCGCACTGCGGCCTGCAGCGCCGCCAGCTTGTCAGACGATGACGCAGCGGGGTCCTCGAACGTGCGGCAGAACGCAACGCTCTCGTTGGAAACCGAGCGGCAGGTCTCTGTGCGGCCATGGGCAAAGCGGCGAGTCGCTGCGGCCTCGTAGGTCGCGCGGTTCTTGCCGTGCAGCTTATAGTAGCCGAGCTGGATGGCCATCTGCGCAAAGCCGTCGGGCG
Source organism: Coemansia sp. RSA 2599 (assembly GCA_027575335.1). Lineage (NCBI taxonomy): Eukaryota > Fungi > Kickxellomycota > Kickxellomycetes > Kickxellales > Kickxellaceae > Coemansia > Coemansia sp. RSA 2599. Next base: position 57,848 of record JANBOW010000003.1, on the reverse strand, counting down.
AGAAGCCCAGGCGCTTGAGCTCGTCCTTGCCGAATGCCTCGAACTGCAGAACGCGCAGCTGGTGCTGGCCAGTGACCTTGGAGAAGCGCTCGGCCGCCTGGTCCACGGCGCGCACGACCGGCGGGGGCGTCACAAAGCGCAGGGGCTCCGGCTGGGGCAGGTCAGAGCGCACACTGGACGAGCCAAGGTCGACCTTGTCGTTGAGCGTCTGGTCCAGGATGTAGTCGTTCAGGCGGCACGTCGGCGTGCCGTCCATGCTCGAGTGCTCGGCGAGGAAGCCGGCGCGGCCGTTGTCGCACACGATGAACTGCAGCGACTTGTCGAACCAGCGGTTGGCGCCGTCGCCGTGCCAGAACACACGGTGGATCTCTTCGCGGGTCACCGGCTTGGCCGAGTCCAGACACACGAGGAAAGCGGCGCTCTGCAGACGCTCGAGCGTAGCAACGTTTTCGGGGGCAGCGTCGCTCAGCAGCTTGTAGTTGTCGGCCCACAGATCGCGGTTGTCGGAGGTCATGACGCCGACAGGCACGGCGGCCGAGCTGTCGGCCTCGGCGATGATGCGGTCCAGCTGGCTCTCGATCTCGGCAGCAGACAGCAGCTGGCCGTTGTGGACCATCTGCACGGCAAAGAACTGGTTGTTGCGCACTACCGCGATGTGCTCGTTCTGCGCCAGGTCGTACGTGGCCTCGTAGTCGGTCGGCCGCTTCGGGACACGGGTGGCGTTGAACATGTAGTTGTACGAGTAGCTGCACAGCGGCGTCGTGCGGGCCATCTCTGGCGCCAGCTCGCGCGTGGCAACCTGCCGCCGGAACTCCCAGGCAGCGCGAACAATCGCCGCGGCGCGCTGCGTGTTCTTGCGCCGCTTCTTGTCGTCCTTGTACGAGTAGAAGTAGCTGACATAGGGAGTCACTGGGTCGCGGTAGCCCATGTAGCTCAGCTCGGTCCACCACTCCTCGAGCCAGTTGGTGCGGCCTGGCTCGGCTGCGCGCGCCTCGAGCCGCTTCTGCAGCTCCTTGCCCTGGGCCGACTGCGCAAACTCCTCGACCGCGCGCTTGGTCTGCGCGAATTCCTCGGCAGACAGCAGGGGCTCGACTGTGCGCAGATACTTGGGCAGCGTCTCCTCCAGGGAGGGCACCGGCAGCTTGGGAAGCTGCGCCTGGAACTCAAACAGCTTTCCAGGGGCCTGTTCGTTCGACTTGATGAGATCGGCTGCTGACAGTGGCGACGGCATGGCAGAGGTGTATGTGCGTTTGGTGCGAGCGGCTAAGAGTGCGGGGGAGGCTTTGGTGACGTTGGCGACAGAGTTCTGAAGTGGGCGGAAAGCTGACTGTTTAAGGGCTGAAATTGCCTTGTACATTTCGGCTTTGTCCAGTAGCAAGAGAAAAGAAAAGGGTAAGAGAGGGTAGAGAAAAAAGTACAGCTGCTATGTACGGATGCTAGCGAGACAGAGGGAAACGGAAGGGTTGCTTCGATGAAAGCGCGCTGTGGGTTTTATATGTTCCTGGAAAACAGCGTATATTGGCGGGCCAAGCAAGGCAGAGGTGGGGGGTGGGCTAAAGAGAGCAGAAAATTGATGGACCAATGTAGGATATATTTGGTCTATTGGCCTGTGACTTTGCTGCACTTGCAAACCAAAGACGGAGCGTGCGCGGAGTATTATCGTATAGGGAACTGATAAAAAGGTGTATGGAACAAAAAATATTGCCTGTGCCGTCTATTGCTTCAAACACTTGCAAAGGAAAAATAAAAGCTGACAATGACGAAAGGGAAACTATCTGAAGACTGGAGAAATAAAAAAAACCACCGTTGCTATTTTTTTGGCGCAGGCAGCAAACCCGTCTTCGGGGATAACGGAGTATTTGTATTCGCCGCACATCACAACAGAGCCCCAGGCGTCATTAAATTCCGACGATAAGGAATAGATAAATAAATTCTCCTTTTTCACTTATCTCTGGGCCGTGAAAGCTATTTTTCACAAGAAGGGCCACAAGCGCTCCCAACCCATCATCAGCCATGTCACTTTTTCCCCCTTCTCTCCTCATATTGCACTCATACGCCGCACGCGTGTCCACACATGTGTGGTGCTCGCGCAAAGTGCCAGAGATAACAGGCAACCAGCCAATGAATGGCTGTGCATCCAGCGAGATGCCACACGTACTTGTATATCGCTTTCCAATCGCATCTTTCACTTTGTCGTTTAGAAACTGATTGCGCTGATATGGTGTATTTATTTAGGCGTACGATTAGCGGGTCTTTGAAATCAGGGACAGGCAAAAGCGCCCTTCGTTTAGTGCTTGGCCTCTTCTTCCAAGCACTGGGCAGCCAGGCTTGTCAAAAGGGGGGATTCATTCCCTTTCTCTCTAATCCCGATCCCGTTCCTGGCTAATTGATAAATTCTTTTTTTAGAGCTGGAAGGTTTCAGAGGCTGGCTTGCGAGCGTGGATGAATGGCAGGCCAAAGCCGCTCAGGAGCAAGCGGCCCGAGGGATTGCGTACCGCCGTGGTGTTAATGTTGACATGGAAGCCGGTGATCAGCGGGAACTGGTCGTAAACAACCTCCATCTCCGGGAACAATCCAATAACAGAAGGATCGAATCCCAGCGTAAAACTACCGCTGCCATCACCAGAGCCCATCCGCAGACCATGGTACTCCTTCATGCGCGGCAGCACGACCTCGACCAGCTTGTCCAAAAACTCGAGCATCCGGTCGCCGGTAAGCTCGACCTTTGCAGCAATCGGCATGCCCTTGCGCAGCTTCCACGTCGACGCGTCGCTCTTGGACTTGATGACCTCGCCGCGAGCACCCGTCACGACCTGAAGTGCCATCAGCGCCGACAACAGGTGATGTTTGTTTTGTAGCGCCTCGCGGCACCGGATATGCACTGTGACGCTTTTGACAAACGGCGCGTTGTGGGCGGTAACCTCTGGAACCTTGGCTTTGGGCAGCCGCACCTTTTTGTGCTTTTTGTTTGGGTTCGGAGGCGTACCGGTGATGTTCTCCCTGGTCGCCTGCATCCGCGCCTCTTCGACAGCCTGCTGCTCCGCACGCACCTTGGGCGGAACATACTCAAGGATGGTGATGTCGTCGCGTAGCGTGTTCTGGTAGTACTGGCCCAGTCGCGTCTGGTATCCATGCGACGCGCTAGCCGTAAACATGCGCCTTGCGGCTGCCGTTGCCGTCGAGGCAAGTGTAATTCCCCGCGATGCTAAACTGTACATTGCGTTTGTTATCTATAAGAGCAAAAAGACCGTCTATTTCCGGCCTCCGCGTGAATAGCAATGAAGGGACCAAGTAAAAGGAACTATAACACAACTAGTAAATCTCAATTCAGAGGGATTGACTAGTAAAGGAAACGAGCCAAGCTGCAGTTTTTTTAGTTGAAGCCTGCTTTGCAACATTTGCTACAAGAACAACTTTTAAAAAAGTTTGAACGATCGATAAAGGTGCAGTTTGCGTTGATCTGATTTGATCACGCATATGCGCTGAATTTCCATTTTGACCTGCAACGCGCTCTCGCGCTCGCAAATTGCATGAAAGCTATTTGTACATTACTTGTCGACTTTTTTCAGCTTATTTGCTTACACTTTCTTAATTGTCTGCCTACGAAAGCTACATATTATTTTATTATTTAATTTGCTTGGGTTGCTACAAATTACATTAATTTTAATTTGTCAACACCTTTCACACCTTTTTTTCCTCCTTGGTTTTTATAGTTGCATTCAGTCGTTTATTGTTCTTTTCTCTATTTATCGCCTTTTTAATATTATCACGGCGTCACCTCTCTTCCCCCCCACTTCGCTTGGTCATGGCCACTTCAAAGCAGTGCTTGCGGTCACGGCTAGCTAGCGGCGATATTAACCTGGCTACAAACTGGACTCAGCGGAGCTATCAGATTGCGCTAAAGCTGCAAGAGAGAGGCGAGTGGCCCTCGTACCTAGCAACCAAGGAGCTCCCCTGGCTAAAGAAAGCATTGGAGACGCCTGAGCTCTGGGCTCGTTTTATCACGCCCCGCACAGAGCAATGGCGGCTCCACGCACCCCCTGCCCCTATATTCGATCCGGTCTCCACCGATCCCACAGGTGCCCCGGCCGCAGGAAACAAGGCGCCAGATGCGTCTGCAACGTCGCCGGGCGTCTCCACCAAGCGAGCTGCTCCGCAGGACGAGGATGGCGATGTAGAGATGGAAGAGGGGCTTTTTAACGCCAATGGTCGGGCAGCCAGTCGATTGCAAAATGCGAAGCGCGCGCGTGGATCAACCGCCGGTATGACCGACGACAACGGAGACGAAAACGACGATATGCTCTCGGTGCTCTCAGGAAGCGACATCGACATGGCCATGTGGACCGGCGACGCGTCGCTTGCGTCCAATGCTGTTTCTCCTGGATCGTCCGGCGGCACGCCAGGGTCGGGAGCACAAGCGGCGGCATTGCAAAAAGACGGGCACGTCCCTTCTGCAGACAAAAGACTTGTGGCAGCCGAGAAATCCATTGTTTGTGTCATGGCGTCGTTCCATGCCCGGGCAGCCATCTTTGAACAATATGTGTCGGTTCTCTGCGACACCCATGGCTGCACCATGTGCACTGGCGTTGCCTCGGTAAGCAGCGCCGTGGAGCTAATAGAAAAAGAGCTAGCGGGCGATCGCGACGACAAAACGAGTGGTGACGAAGGGGCAAAGGCATCTGCCGATGTTACCGAGGCGCGCCAAGAGGACGACGACTCGATGGCGGCGGAGGTGCCGTCGATGGCCTTTGTAAAGCCGCCGACGCCGCTCGTATCCCGTAGTCTGGAAGAAGACGAGGACTATGATGATGACGAGAACGAGGATGACGACGGCGATGATAAAGACAAGATAAAGCAAAAGGAAGCTGCAGAGGAGCGGGTTTCAAATACCAATGACGCTTCTGGAAACGTCGACGGCAAGCCCTTGATAGCCGACACCGACAACCCCGCGACAGCTGGCGCAAAATCGACCCCTATAGAGCCAGAAGCGCAGCCAGCCGACGATCAGACACAGCAACGCAGCTCGGAGCCATCTGCTAGCGACAGCAGCAGCCGGTTTATGCTTCGCAGCGTGTTCCATACGATGGACGAGCTGGCAGAGGCGGTGCACGAGCAAGAAGTGCACGAGATCCACGTGCAGCAGATCAAAGAGGTCGTGGAGCAGCGCGCAGCAGAGCCCAAGGACATGCTAGTCAACAAGATCGGCTCGCTGCAAAACATGAAGAACCTGGCCCAATTTATCGACAACCATCGCGACAGCGTAAACATGTCGACGCGCGAGCTCAGCCATCTTCTCTCCGAGGTACGTCCCAAGCGGACCAAATGGGCGAACGACCGGCGAGTAGGACAGGTGGAGCTCTACGACGCGCTCGAGCACGTGCTGCACGAGCTCAAGGCCATGGGCGAAGTAGCAATGCCGTTTCTTAACCAGGTCAAGCGCAAGGATGCGCCGGACTACTACAAGGTCATCAAGCACCCGATGGATCTGGGCGCGATGGCCAAGAACCTGCGCAGCGAGGTTTACAACAACAAGAAGCAGTTTGCTGACCATCTGCAGCTTATCCGCGACAACTGCTACACATACAACACCGAGCCCGGAAACTACTACCGCAAGAGCGTCGACGCGCTGCTTGCAAAGGCCAAGCAGCTGATGGAGAACGTGCCCGATATCACAGTTCGTGAAAAGGGCGCTGCGGCGGCGGCGGCGGCGACGATCTCGGCGTCCGGTAACAGCGGGGGCGGCGATGATGCACATACCGAGTTTGGTGACGAAAGCGGCAACGAGTCTCAGAGCGCACGCACAGCCTACGGAAACCGCGAGGGCTCTGTCATGCAAGAGGACGAGGCACATGCGTCTCTGGATGTCCTTGATCAGCAAAGCAGCCTGTTTGCTGCGGCCGGCCTGCCGAGGACACCGGCGGATGCGATGTCGTTTGCAGAGGGCGCGGCCGAGACAGCGGCGGGGGAGACGCGGCTGGTGCCACAGCAGCAAACGGAGCTGGCCAACGTGTCCTCCTTGGCTCACAGCATCATGCAGGCCACCGCCGCGGGCAGCTGCACGACGGGCGCCATTGCAGACATCGTCGAGGGCTACGAGCGGCCGCTGGGCGAGAGAATCTGGAGCGCCAAGGTCCGCAAGCAGCTGGCAGAGTATTTCCGGCGGATCGAGCAAGATGCCAGCAGCGAGCTTCCGGACAGAAGCATGCCGAAGAGAACCGCCGATAATATGCGCGGCTTCTTGGACTCGACGCACGACACCGAGGATGTCATTGCTGCCGAGGAGATCGCGGCCATTGGTCGGCAGAACGCAGATATCGCGGGCCTGCGAACAGTGTATTCGCAGACGGCCGGCAGCGCAGACGCGGCCGAGGCCAGGCGACGGAACGAGATGCTGGACGGCGAGCGCGAGGCGTGGCTAGAGTCCTCAGCGGACATGGGTGGTCGCGGATGGGACTTTGTCAGCGAGTGCGAGCCGGCGGCAGGCCTTCCTCTGCTCGAGACCCTGGAGTCGCAGATGGCAAAGAGCGGCGTGCTGCGGTGGCTCAACGACGACTGCGAGGCCACGGTGGACAGGGTCCTTGGTCCCGGCGAGCCACAGACGCCTGGTGCTTCTGCTTCTGCCTTTGCAGCCGCTGCCGCTGTTTCAGAGGACGTGCGGCCGCCCATTGACGCTTACGCGGTGGCTCGGTTTCCAGACAACGCGATGTGGCGAGGGATGGCCGGTAACGTGGACAAGCTGCGAAGCATCCGCGAGATCGACAGCAAGATCTGGGCCATAAAGCTCAGCGCGCCCATAGGCTACGCCAATCCAATTGGGGGACTAGCAGGCTCGCTTGGCATGCCGCAGGGCGACATGGACGAGCCGAATCGGCTGTCTGTGCGCGAGACCTTTGGCAAGTTCGCGGACAAGCCCGACCCGGCAGTACCGTTCGACCTAGACGCTGCGAGTGCGCGCAAGCTTTTGCAACGTACAAGCGCGCTGATTCTGGCGCACACGGGCTTCGACTCGATCACGGAGCCGGCGATGTCTACGCTGGCGGACTTTTTCATAGACTATATGACCAATCTGGGCCGCACGCTGCGCTCGTACTACGACAAGCACGGACGGACCATGAGCACAGAGGCCATCCTCGCTCATACGCTTTACGACAATGGCACCGAGGATCTGGTCGAGCTGGAATACTATATGCGCGCAGAGACCGACAGATACTCATCTAAGCTGTCGGACCTGCACAGGAAGCTGAGCAAGTCATACCAGGAGGTCGTTGGGGAGGGCCGGCCCGAATCTGCGGTCGACGCGTCGGCGCTGGAGACCGGCGACGCGTTTGTGACAGGGATGGTCGGTGGGCTGGGCGACCTTGGCGACGACTTTTTCGGATTCAAGGAGCTCGGGCTCGACAAGGAGTTTGGCATGGAGTCGCTCAGCGTGCCGCAGCGGCTATGGTACGGGCGCAGCGCCATGCAGGGCGTGGCGGGGAACCGCGCGGTGCAGCAGGAGGAGCTGGCGCATCGGCCACCCGAGCCGTGGGCGCCGATCGTGTCTCCGCAGGGCCAGATCGGGCTGATGACGCAGTTTATCTGCAAGAAGCTCAAGGAGGTCAATGGCGTGGATCCGCCGGGATACGAGGGTGTTGCCGATGGCGCAGAGACGGCGGACAAGACGCAGGCAGCAGCCGGCGCGTCCAAGGCCAAGGAGAAGAAGCCGGTCGACGGCGACAACGAGGACGAGGACGAGGACGGAGAGGAGGGGCAGGAGGCCAAGCAGCCCGACGTGTGGGCGCCGATTCCCGAGGACGACAGCTTGCCGGTGAGAATGCGGTTCGGCGCGTCGCGGCCCAAGGCGCCTGCGCCAAACTATCTGACACATCCAAAGACGCATATGCATGTGGGGTCGGGCCAGGTAGCCACTCCGTCGGCGCGCACGGCAAAGAAGCGGCCGGCAAAGACGACGGCGGCCAGCAAAACCACCGCCTCAGCGGCATCCTCGGCCGCCAAGGGCGCAAAGAAAAAGCCTGCTGCGGAGGCGGCGACGGCATCGTGAGGCCCAGAGGAGAAAAGGTGGTGGTTGTGCGTTTTTAACCTTGATTTATTTGTCATTGTTTCGTCAAGAAACGCTTTTGCCTTTTCTTTGGATTTGTGCCTGAGACAGCTGACGCATATGAGTGGGGTTTTTCCTGGCTTGATGGACATGCAGCATGTCTCATGCAAGGTTGATTCCGATGCCGAGCAGACAGACAGACAGACAGACATCTCTGAAGTCACCGCGCCAAAGAGAATGGGATGGACGCTGCCTTTGCGACCAGCTCATATGTATAGCACATTTGGCTGCGTATGTCTTGATAATGGGAAAATATATATTTGCACGATATAATATAGAAAAATTGAACAGAAACAGAAGAAAAATAAACTAAAAATGGCAAGTGGCACAGGAAATAGACAAACTAATAAATAAATGGCATTTACTTATTTACATTCCAGGGCAGGCGCTGAATCCGCGCTCTGCCTAATACTGGCCCTGGCGGGCCGACGAGGCCGAGGGCGGCAGCGAGTAGGGGCCCTGAGACTGCAAATTGGCCGACGACTGGGCCGAGTGCGGCAGCTGCGGCTGCGGCGATGCGGCCGGCGGGTTGGTGCGGCGGCGGCGCTGGATGTTGACGATGCCCTCTGGGTTGTCGCGCTGGAACTGCGGGTGCGAGAACATCCACCACAGGATGCCAAACTTGTCGGGCATCTTCCTGCGCTGATCGGTCAGCCGCGTAAAGCGGTAGTCGTTGAGGTTCTTTTCAATCGAGTGGTAGTTCTGCGCGCGCAGCCCGGCGGCCTGCAGGCACGCCAAAAGGTTGTCGGCGGACGAGAACTTGAAGGCATTGCCGTCGTCGCACCACCGGATCCACGACTCGTTCTTGGGATCGTTGATGATGCGGTGCAGCAGGATTGGGAACAGCGGCGTGTCGTTTGTGCGTTGCCGCTGCGTCTGCGCCTGCGTCTGCGTCTGTGTGTAGGCGCGGTTGCGGATGTTGGCGTTGCCCAGCACGCACGGCAGCGCGCTTGCGCCCGACCCGGCGTAGCTGTTCTGCATGCTGTCGGTGCTCTGCGCGCGCCGGCGCGCCGTGCGCAGGTCCTCCACTGTGGCCGGGAAGCTGAGCGTGGCCTTGTGCATTGTGGTGGTCGAGGGCAGGCTGTCGGGCGTGCGCATTGCCTGGCCAGCAGACATGGACATGGACATGGATGAGCCTATAGAGCTTGTGCTGTGGTGCATGGTGAAGCGAGGGGGCTGCTGCTGATGCTGGTGCAGACTCTGCGGGTGCAGCTGTTGCGGCGGCGGCTGGTAGAACGGCTGCTGCTGGTGATGCTGCTGCTGCTGGTGGTAGCCGTGCTGTGGCGGCGAGGGGTACAGCTGCTGGCTGGTAGACATGGTGTATGCCCGCGGCACGGTGTACGAGCTGGGGCTACTCCTGTTGGCGATGCCGGGCGCCGGCGGGACAGAGTACGAGGCTGTCGAATTGCTCGAGTTGCTCGAGCTGTAGACCTCCGTGGCCGAGCCCGCCAGCGGCAACGAGCCTGGCGGGCCCTGCGAATAGCCGTGCCGGTGCCTGGACGCGTCGGAGCTGTGGCTGTAGCCCTTGGGCTCGGGGCCGGCGAGCTCCATCAGGCCGGCCATGCCAGTGAGCTCGTCATCGCGGTAGTGCGCACTGCTGGCGGCGCTCCCGGAGACCCGGATGGGCGGCAGAGGCAGGTTGATGCTGCGCTGCGGGCTGCTGGACACGGATTTTGGAAAGGCAGAGTGGTGCCGATCCCCGCCGACGGTTTCTTCGGACTGCAGCAGCGCGCTGACGGGCATGGAGCCCATGTCGGGGCTGTCCTTCATATCGACGTCCATGGCGCTCTCGGTGGGCGCAAGCGAGCTGGGGGCGTCGGACGACGTCGACGGCGACGTCAGAAAGTGGATGGTTGTGCGGTAGTCCGAGACAGCGGGCGCGGCAGAGACGCTGGGCATGGGCTGCTGGCCGGCGCCCTCGGCAGGCGACTCTGCGGCGGCAGCCAGGGTCCGGAAGGCAGGGAGCTGCTTTCTGGGATCCAAAGCAGCGCTGGGGTAGGAGCTGGACATTGGCTGGCGGCTGAGGACGTGATCGAACTGGCTCTACGTGGGGGATGATTCATCAGGAAACAGAGGATTGATGGATTAGTGGTCAGTGGACATGCATGCGCCTGGGGATGAGCGGATGTGCAAGGCGGATGGGGATTGCGACTACGAAGGCGAAGGCGAAGGCAAAGGCGATTGACGGAAGGGCCAAACAATGGAGTCGATGCATTGTTTTTTCTTGTGCTGGAAGACAGACGGAAATTTGGCTGTCGCCACGCTGACGGCCATTGTGCACGCGCAGGCGCGGCAACGGCTGGGGGAGGGGCGGGGACGAAAGCCAGGCAGCTAAGCGCGGCTGCCGGCCAGTGACGCAAGGCGACAAAGAGCAGGCAAGGCCGGAAGCAAGCAAGGGGCGACAAGAGGCAGGCGGCAAAGGACATACAAAGGCAGGGCAAGCTGGCTGGCTGGCTGGCTGGCCGGCTGGCTGACTCGCTCGCTGGCAGGCAAGCGCGCAGCCAAGTGGCGTGGCGTGGCACAGGGGCGGCGGAGGGAGAAGTGAAAGGCAAGGCGGAAGCGAAAGTGGAAGTGGAAATGGATGGGAATGGATTGCGATGAAGCTGCTGGCCAGAAAGGCAGGCAGGCAGGCAGGCAATCTGAATCCAGAGTACGTGGACAGGCACCGGCTGATCACAGCGGTGCGGGCTACTTACCATTATGGAGTGGCTATAAAAGTATATGTGTTGCGCCGGACCTGCAGCGAGTTCTTGGTTTTGGCTGGCGTAGACGTGAAAGCCGTGCAGGCGAGCGTCGGCCGAGTGTAGGGGCTGGAGGGCAGGGCAGAGCAGAGCGACGTTACTGCTGGTCGCTGCTGGGCTGGCGGAGTGGGAGAATAGAGATAGGGCGCGGCTGTTTGTTTTGTCGCAGACAAGAACAATAGAAAAGAAAAGAATAGAAAAAGAAAACCGGGATGAGCTGCTGGCTTGCGACGAGGACGGGGCGACAGGGAGATTAAATAGGAGACTGGAAAAAGGCGACGGCAGCAGCAAAAGGCGACGGCAAAGGCAGCAAAGGCAGCAAGAGCAAAGGCAGGAGACGTTCTTGGAAAAAAGACGAAGCAAAAAAGTTTTACAATTAAAGGCTAGAAAAGCGCGTGTGGTGAACAAAGAAAACCCAGATGCGTAGCAGTCCTTTTGAAGCTTTCTTGTTGACTTCCTTCTTCAAGCTTGATAAAGGCAGCGCAAAAGCGTAAGCAGGCAGGGTGCAGCAGACAAAGCAAAATAATCACACTTGGGGTGGTGGTGGTTGGGTTTCCGCGTATGCCTGCGACGCTGCCTATTTGCTAGCGCTGAGATAGGAAACAGACTTTTGCGCGCAGACAGATAGTCTTTCTAGATAAAAGGAACCGGGTCTTTCTACAAAAGACTCGGTGTCCACGAGGGTTGCCGGAGGCAGGCTGGCAAAGAAGCAGAAAGCTCGAGCGCTTTTCTTTAAGCGCTGGCGGCAAAGGAAAGCAGAAGCGCTTCGGGCGGGTCAGCTGCGCCGTCTGGCCGCTCAGCAAATAGCGATAGCGAAGCGCTGCAGGCGTGCCTTGGAGCGCGTGGTTTTCGGCTCGGTGCCGCGGAGAGCGTGCAGGGGCAGGGAGGTCCGGCGGGAGCTGTCTGTCTCGACGGGCGACGGCTCCGGCTGTCTACAAACACAAACGCAGTTATCGACGACTACGGCTGGCGCCGGCTGCGTGGGGCAATCAGACGTGTGATTAGCTGGATCCGGATGGGGCTCAGGGTCTTTTCTTTGCAGATGCTGGAAAGTCAAGGCGCAGGACGGGAGCTGGAGATGGTGAAAAAGAGCCTATCTCGGTCGCGAGGCCAGCGGCGAGGGGCGGCGGCAGCGCGCCCTATTTATACGCCCGGCTGCGCGCATGGCTCGGTGCCTAGGGCATTTTGGCTTTGGCTGGCGAAAACAAGGCTGCAGGCCAATGCCCCCAAATAGGGCGCGCACAAAGCCAAAATGCCAAAGGCGCTGCCCAAATGCCAGACACGCGCAGCACAGGGGCGCTATGCGCGGCACAGCGAACATGTCCAGAACTTTGAATCGCTGCTTCCACCCCCATCGCCCAATCGCCCGCGCCCATTCTTCGCACGCCGTTCTGGCTTCTTGCCGACAATGTCAGCAGGGTCATCCGACGCTTCCAGCTGCAGCACGCCTAGGCTGCACCTGACCACGCCCGCTGTCCCGCCTGCACCAGCGCCCCTGCCATTTGACTGCGCCCTTTGGCCCCCCCGCCGCCCAATTACTGCGCGCCGTCCGCACTGCCCAGCGCCCCTCGCACCCCTGCCGTCGCTGCCTCTGCCTATGTTGCTGCTGCCAGACCGTGCGCATGCCGCTGCTGCACTCTGTGTTCACAGCCGCCGCTCGCGCTATCTGATGCCCCGCAGGGGATCCACTGTGCTCGCGCGCCTGTGCGCCCCCGCTGCACCGCTCGCGCTCTATGTCGCTGTCGATGTCACACGTGCCGCGCATGGCTATTACTCACACTTGGCAGCTCCAATCAGGCGCAAGACGCACGCCCAGCTCACAAATGCTCCCAGCGCTGCGCCAGGCGCCGCAGGAACGGGAAGCAGATTGGGTAGCCAGAAGCAGACTAAGCACCCAGAAGCAAGCTGGCCAGCCAGAGGCGGACTGAGCAGCTAGAAGCCTGCGCAAGGGACAATCCGAACGTGTGACCTGGCATGGCACTCTGGTTTGCAGCACCTCCCCTTGTTCCTTGTCCCGGCTGCCCGCACGGCTTGCCGTATGTGCCGGGCGTGCCGTCTGTGCAGCATGCAGCACGCCCCTCATCCCTCGCCCCAGGCGCCCTGCCCTCGCAGAGCCACGGGAGCTGCTCCCCCTTGCCCCCACCCCCGCTTCCAGATCCACACTCGCTGCCGAGCCGGACTTCTTTTTGCCGGCTCGTCGCATCTCGATTGTACGCACCGCCCCCCTCCCTTCCCCTCTGCCGGTGGCCGTTTCAGCCCGGATATTAGCATGCTTCGGCGGGATATTTGAGCTGTTTGTTGAAAGAGTAAAAAGAAAAAGAAATGCCTTGAAAATTGCTCGCCCTCGCCCCCGCCCGCGCGTCCTACTCGTTGCGGCTCTTGAGCTGGCCAAACAGGTCGCGCTGCAGACGCTCGCGGTTCCTGGCCTCGCCGAGATCCGCGGCCGAGCGCAGCCCATTGACAATGTCGTGCGTCTTGCCAAAATACACCTCCTGCAGCGAGTTGCGCATCTTGAACTCCATGTCCTCGACCATCCTTCCAATGTTCACAATATGCGCTCCGCTGTCCTCCGCAGGCAGGTCCCGCTCGTCTTGGCGCGTCAGCGACCCCGACAGATTGATCTCATTGAGCCTGTCGCCCTTGGCCGCGCTGGCCACCGTGTACAGCATCACCGTGCTCGTCAGCTTGTACCTGGCCTGCCGTCCCTTCTCCAGCACCTCGACCACATGGATCGAGTCCCACGAGCCCTTCGACCGCACCGTCCCGTCATTGACCTTCTTGATCAGCACCACGCCTGCAAACGCATCGTCCATGTCCCACAGATACACCGACGACACGCCGCCCTCGTAATACAGCTCCTTGTATGTATCAAATGCCTCGTTGGCCGCGAGCTCCAGCTTGCGCAGCCGGTCCGACGGCACGCTACCGTCGGCCAGCGGCGGGTCGTACTCGTTGGACCACGGCGACCGGTACGAGTCGCCGTCGCGGTTATAGTCGCACACCAGGTACTCTTTGCCCGACTTGCTGTCCTGCCGGATCTTCAGCGGCTGGTCGATGGACGACAGAAGGTCCTCGGTCATTTCCGGCAGTATCTCGAGCAGCGTTACAAGGTTCTCCTCGACGTTCTGCGGCGGCAGGCGACGCATTAGGTCGAGCGCGCAATCCATCTGCTGCTCATTTTCGATTTCCTCGTAGTCGGCCATTGCGATGCGCTGCTGGGTGGAGTATAATGAAATAAAGTGTGTGGAAATAAAAGTATAGTCTGTTGCGGCGTGCAAGTAGAAAAGACGGATAGTGCGGGCTGCCTAGAGAAAGCGGGGACAAAAGAAAAGACCAGAAAGGATCCAGAGCAAATACGGAAACGAGCTGAGCTGAGCTGAGCCGAGCTTTTGCCTGCTGTATGACAAAGTAAAATGTAAAGCACGCTTGGAAATGGAAGGAAAAGGTAAAAGGGACGCAGTGGTGCAACCAAGCCTTGTGTGCGGAATACGAAAAAAGAGTGGGAATATTCTACAGCCAGAAACAAAGGGGCCTTTTGCGCGCTGTTGCTGGATTTGTCGCGCCTCCTCGACTCGCTGGCAACTGATCACAGAAATCTAGAAAAATAAGGATGCTGAAAAAAGTAAAAATAAAAGCGGATGCGATGGCTTATTCAAAGCAGACCACGCCTCCTCGCCATTTCAGGCTTTCTTTCCTGAAATGCTTGGCATCTCTGACTCTACACATCCAAATCTCCTTTTTTTTACTGCGACTCCTTTTCTGGCTTCGTTGCACCCTTACCACTGCCATCCATCATTAAGCTTTATTTGGCCTTTGCCGATTTGTTTTTTATTGCGCTTCCGTATGGCAATATCGTCAAAGCCCGCTTCGGCCAGCGCCGGCCCGCTCAATCCAAAGACCACGCACCGCGAGTTCTTTGGCTTCCCAGGCGCCGTCGGCGTCATGGGAATTACCGTCACCGTGCTCTACACATGGTATTTTTCCTGCAACGAACGCGACGGGTGCCAGCTGCCGCTGACCGCAGACCGCTGGAGACACGTGCTGGCGAGCGCCGCCGACCTGCAGTCCTACTTCAACCCGCAGGCGCTGAAATACGTAGCCATGTGGTGGGCATGGCTCGCCATTCTCTACTTCGTCCTGCCTGCAAGAAAGGTCCAAGGCGTGGTCCTGCGCAACGGGCAGAGGCTGGCGTACCCAATCAGCGGGCTGACCAGCTTCCTGGTAACCGTGCTTACCGCCGCCGCGGTATACGCGCAGGTTGGTCTTGCGCCGTTCCTGTGGATCGCAGAGCACTACTTTGAGCTTGCCTTCGCGAGCCTAGTCTTCTCGAGCCTGCTGGCCGTATTTGTCTATCTATATTCGTTCCGCCACTCGTCGGTCGAGCGCGAGGGCAAGCCTGTCGTTATGCTGGCGCTTGCGGGCAACTCGGGCAACCCCGTCTATGACTTTTTCATCGGCAGAGAGCTGAATCCGCGTATCGGAGCGCTGGACATCAAGTATTTCTGCGAACTGCGTCCTGGGATCATGGGCTGGGCCCTGCTCAACGCGTCGTTTGCCATCAAGCAGTACGCGCAGCAGGGCAGCGTCTCTGCGGCCATGTGGCTGGCCATTGTTCCCCAGATCGCCTACTGCATCGACACGCTGGTGTTCGAGGACAAGGTGCTGACCACCATGGATATCACGACCGACGGATTCGGCTGGATGCTCTCGTTTGGCGACCTCACCTGGGTGCCATTCATGTACTCGCTGCAGGCACGCTACCTTTCCTTCACGCCCGTGCATCTGTCCAGCGAATACGCTGCATCTGTCGCGCTTCTGTCTGTCTGCTCGTTCTTTGTGTTCCGCCTGAGCAACAGCCAGAAGAACGCATTCAGGACAAACCCCGATGACCCGAAGCTCAAGCATCTCAAGTACATAACGACAAAGACCGGCAGCCGTCTGCTCGTCAGCGGCTGGTGGGGAATGGCCCGTCATATCAACTATACTGGCGACTGGATGTATGGCCTCGCGCAGTGTCTGGCTACTGGCTTTGCGACCCCTATGACGTACTTTTTCTCCGCCTACTTCCTGGTCCTTCTGCTCCACCGCAACTACCGCGACGAGTGCAAATGCCGCGAGAAATACGGCAGCGACTGGGATATCTACTGCAAACTGGTTCCATACATGTTTATCCCCTATCTCATCTGAGAAGAGACTCGCAAAATAAACTACGAGCAAGCGAAAGTTATTATAGACCTGGATGTAAAGTGAAAAATGTATATTATGTTTGCTTTTTTTTTCTTGTTCGCCCAAGGCGTAAAGAGCAAAAACCATTAAACTGCGTTGAAAGAAGAGTAAACAAAAAGAAAAGAAGAAATATGAAAAGAATGCTAAATGGGAAAACAAAATCCCATTAACAGCGTTTAGAAAAGAGAGGCTGCTGCGAGCGCAAAGACAGCGCCAGCCGATACGACACTGCCCATGCGAGAAGAAGAGGCACCCGAGGTCTTTGATCCAGAGCCGCCATCTTCGCCATCCTTTTCCTTATCGCTGCTGCTGTTGCCGCCCTTGTTGGTCGACTCCTGGTCAGAGCATGTCGAGTCGTTGCTCAGCTCAGGCTCAACAACCTCAGCAAAGCCGTCAAAGTCGCAGGAGCCATCGACGCCGCGCTGCTCAACATACCAGGCGTTCATGACCCACGACACGCGCTGGATAGCGTTGCAGAACGAGTACTTGCCGTACTGGCCCTTCTCGGCGTCAGTGGACACATCGCCGCAGTCGATATCTGCGCAGGCGGTTCCAAACACGTTGCCCACGTTCTTGCCAAAGCTCTTCAGGTCATCGGGCTTTGTGGGCATGGACTTGAGCTTGCTGACGCAGGACAGCGACTTCATCATGCACTCGCAGGTCGAGTTCGATGGGGTAGGCGGCAGGCTGCCCGGTTTGACCTCCCAGTTGCTGCCGACAGCCGGACACACGCTTTCCTTGCTGCTGGGCTTGTAGCTGGACATCTTGACGCCTGACGGATCGGCAGACGCCATGGCCTTCTTAAAGTAGCTGTAGTCATCGGTCTCCTTGACCTTGCTACTGCCATAGGAAACGCTGACAATGCCGTAGTCGTTGTCCTCCTCGGTGTACTCGTACATGAGGCCGCCCGAGAGCGTGCCGGTCATGTCGCTGCCAAAGATCGAAGCAACCTCGTGGAAAGTGCGCGGACGCACCTTGTTGCAGCCGTACTCGGTCAGCAGCGACGGGATGGCGTAGTCAGTCATGTTTTTGGTGATGTCCGAGTATCCCGACGACTCAAAGGTGGCCTGGTCGCCGCACCATCTGTAGGTGTTGATGGCGTAGAACTCGGCGCGCGAGCTTTCGTCGTCGCAGTCAAAGTAGTTGATCAGGTTCATGCGGATGTCCATGTCGTCGTTGTCGGCATAGCCAACTGGCGTCTTCAGATCCTTTGACTTGAGGTACGCCCTCATGTCGCGGATTGCAGCCTTGACAAAGGCGGCCGAGGGCGTCGTGTCCTTGTCGTTGGCGACCTCGTTGCCGGCAATCCAAGCAATGACATTGGGGTACTTGGAGAACGCGTCGACCTTGGCCTGCCACGCACCCATCAGCTGCGTGTTCCACTCCGGATCCTCGCGGTTGATGGCGTAGTCGGGCGACGGGATATCCAGCATCACGTAGATCCCGGCATCTTCGAGCATCTTCATGCACTCGTCGTGGTCCTTGTTGTAGTCGACCTCGTAGACGCGGATAGAGTTGATTCCCAGGTCCTTGAACACAGCCACGTCGCGCTTGCAGCCCACGGTGTCGGCAAGCGGGTCGGGGTTGGCGTCGGTGACGCCTGTGCGTGGCTGGTAGGCGACGCCCTTGAAGAAGAACTGCTCGCCTGTCTTTTCGTTGAAGAACTTGCTGCCCTTGATGACGATGGGGTCGATGGCCGCAGCCTGGGTAGCCAGACCCAGGGCCACAGCAGCCAGCGAAGCAGTACTGACGCGCATTTTGAGATAAAGCAAGCTAGCTCACCTGTAGAGGAAGATATAGAGCAGTTTTTGGTTCGTTAGGGAAGGGGGAGAGTGCGGTGGAGGTAGTAGTAAGGAGCAGGCAATAGAGAACAGAAAAAAGAATAAGAGATACCGCGCGATGTGTAGAGATGGAAGGTGCAGAAAGAAAGTAGGTGTAGAAAGAAAGAATTCTAGAGCGTTAGGAAATGAAAATACAAGACAGAAGCGAATGCCACCAAAAAGGAAGAATCTTGTCGCACAAAGGTCAAAACAACAGCTCTACTTGTTTTTCCCGCAACAATAGAGAGCAAATTAAATGGCTGCTCGACAAACACGCCGATGGGGGGGGGAGCCCTCACTCTGTCTTTCTCTCTTGTATTGGCCGGAGGACAGAGCAAGCGGCGTAGCACACGACAACAACGCAGGCAACGGCAACGCAGACGACGCTGGGCGGATGTGTGAGCGGGCCGATACGCGGCGTCTGCTGCTCCTCGTATATGTCCCATCGTCCCTTGCTGCCCAGCCAGGGAACAGCGATGCGACGGCCGGCCGCAGAGACACGCTGTCTGTCCGTCTGTGGATGGAGATAGCCGCGCCAATATGGGCTGTGTCAGTGTGAGCCGTGCCGAGCTACGTAGCTGCTCTGCTGGTATGGCCTGCACGTAATTTGGCTTGGCATGCTCAACGATGCGGCGCCGCGATGAGCCTCATTCTGCAGCGCATACCAGTCGGCACACTTACCACACGCAATGACGCACATATATATAAATATGCACTTGTCACAACAGACAAGCCCGGGTGTAGCTGATAATCGCGCTTCTGCTCATTGTGGTCCGACTTGGGCATCAGCGCTCGGCCTTTGGGCTCTGTGCGCATGACGTCTGGGCGGAGTTTGCCGAGCCGCGCCGTCTGCAACATGGGACCGCCCACTGCCTGTTTTGCTTATTTCCAGACCGGATGATCATCCAGCATTCGCGGCTTGGGCGCCATGCGCTGCTTGCCAGCCCCCCAGCCCTGGCGGTCCTTTCGCCTCTGCGGCAGGGGCGAAATAAAGAAAGACGCAGCGGTGGACGCAGGCGGCTACTGCGATAGGGGCAGTAGATAGGACCTGCCAGGTCTTCTTTTTTTTCAACGTTTTCTGGGCAAACGCAAACGTTTTGGCATTGGCGCTAATGGCAACGCTGCGTTGGGCCCCCCTTTGCTGCTGCCAAAAACAACCATCAATATGTCGTCGTTTGTTGACAGCTTAAGGCTCTCTTCTGCCTGCGCAGGCTGTCACCATGCGGAAGAACGCATGGTTCCCCGTCCCCAAAGACCAGCAGCGAGCCTATTAGCTTTTGCGATCGGCAGCATGCAGGACCATCACAAAGCCCACAATGCAAGCCTGGGTCAGCGGGGCCAATCAGCATTGCCGCCCACACTGACAACCAATGCCACCCGCCAAAAAGGCTCATAAAAGAACCATGGGCGCTGCCAGCGCCTGCGTGGTGGCGTGCCGGTGCTAAGCGAGCCCAACGCAGCGAGGCGAGCCGCCAGCCAAAAGTTACCAGCCGTTGCAGGCGATCCTGTGCGGGCACGCCTTGCGACTGGCTGCCGAGACCGGGGGACACCTGTTGGGCGCGGTCAGAGTTTAGCCTTGCTTTGTCTGAGCGAGCCCGCGACAGGACAGGCCAGAGACACACATGGGGCGAGCCGGCTGCAATAGGAGACGCACAGCCTTTGGCTCTTCTCTTTTACCCCCTCTCTGGCGCCGTTGCCCCCATTGGCTCGGATGGCGCTCAACAAAAAATAGAGATTGCACAGTGCCAAACCTTGTCCCTGAGTCCACGACACACTCGGGGCCCAGGCACAGCGGGAAGAAGGCGGGCAGCGGCTCTTGAGCGGCAAGCAGCGAACAGAGGCGGGTTAAGACCTGGAGGACCTGGCTAGAAAATGCGCGTTACAGCAAAAACACGCCTGCCTAAAAAGAAGAATTAATGGCTTCTGTGCATCGCATCCCGTCGCATCCCACCGCCGACAGGCATGCGTCTGCTATAATTGCCTGCCTTCATCTGGGACCTTGCGCTGCCCTTGTCTGCTGTCTGCCTGTCTCTGGTGCTTCTCTTCTCCTTTTCTCATCTCCATCCTTATTTTTCGACTTCCTTTCTGCACGCATCCCTGCTCTTTTCTGTTTTGGCCAAGAACAAGCGTAGACAGCTCCGTTTGTTTTTCTTCTGGAGAGCCAAAAACAAGAACGCACGCCCTGGCCTAGCACGCGCTTTCCCCAGGCCCCCCCACGTCTCTGGAAGACCTCTCTTTTGATAAACCCGCCATCCCAATCCCTTTCCCGCCTACAACCTGTTCTCCATCCTTTTCGCTTCCGTATAAAGCAGACCCAGACCCTCTGTGTGTGTGGACCCGTCTCACGCTACGCATCCCGTGCCAAGCTAGCCTTGGAAGCCAACTCCCTCTCCCCTAGAGACGCCTTGGCTATTTATCAGTGGTAAGTACACGCGGGCCAGACCAGACCGGGTCAGACCGCTTTTTGAGCAATGGGCTTCATGTGCCTTGAAGACTTTGTCCGCCCAACATCCACATACACATCCACATCCACATACACATCCACATCCACATACATTCGCAAGCGCACACGCACACGCACCGCATCTCCCGCGCCCCGCGCCTTGTTTGCCAGACCGCGAGCAGATGTTTATGCGCAAACCAAGCTAAGCCAGGCCAGGTCAGGCCAAGCGGCTCGTGGCTACAAGGCAGCGACAATGACAATAGCCCCTGCCATATTTATTGTCGCTGCCATGCTCTTATTTTGCTGTTGTTTTGCTGTTGTTTTGCTGCCGTTGCTTTGTTTTGCTGTTGTCGCATTTACCTCTGTTTTTCTATTTTTAAGAGCGCTTGCGCCGCTGATGCACAGCTCAACTGCGCATTTGTCTCTACTACCCGCATAAACAGCCATGTTTCCCCTTCTCTACTTGCGTCGCTGCCAGCCCACAAACAAAACAAGGCTCTGCCCAAGTGAACACAGTCCTTGTTCTCGGCAAAGACCATTAAAAGAGCCAAAAACAAAGCAAGTCGGACAGCGAAAACGCATATTCGACAATGCAGTCCAACCGCCAAAAGACATGGCAGACTATGGATCTCCCAAAGCTGGCCCAGCCGCCGCGTCTCTGAGCTCTGGCTGCTGGCCTGGCACCTGCATGCTGCCATGCGCTGCAACCAGCTTTGCTCTCAGTGCCTCTTGCCCCCTTTCCCCCCTGTCGTGCGCGCATATGCACAGGCGTGCGGCTATGAGAGTGAGTGCCGCTGGGACCTGGCTTCCAGAGTGAGCCGTTGCGCCTCCCCCCTTTTCTGGTGTGCCAAAATGCTGAAGACACCTCACGACTGCATTTTTCACGGTCCTACTCTGTTTCTTTTTTTTTCTTGGAGTTGGGAAATGCGAAGATCCGTGTAAGGTTTGTGTTGTGCTTTCTGCTTGTCTGTCTATCTTTGCCAAATCAGGCTTTTCTGAGCCTCGCTCATTGTTGGCGCCAGAAAAAATAGGCACATCAGCATTTTATTTTATTGATTCTTTTTCCGCACAATAACCAAGCCCAGCGCAATAATCGCATTCAGAAGCAACCATCAAATCTCGCCCCCGTCCCTCTTTGTTTTCAGATACTGTTGTGTCGATATGCTCGCTTGGCATACTGCTTTTTCTTACTAAGACCGCCTATATATTAATTGGTCGGCACTATAGACCATTCGCAAAGGCTGTTTCTTGTCCAGTCGATTGTTGCTGCTACTGCCTTTTTCTGCTCTCGCCCCCCTTCTCGTCCGGCCACACACCATATATACACCAGCAAATCTCCCGCCCGCGAGACAGTCTTTTGTTTGCCCAAAAAAGCTGTCGATTTTATTTTGTATTTCCTATATCCTCTCTTTTTACTCTATCCTCTTGTACGTATCTCCCAATTATTTTCTTGTTGACTTGGCTTATTAGCTTTCGTCACACCCTGCGCTGGTTTACTTGTGTTCGTATCTACACCCGCATACATGCATACATGTCATTTAAGGCTCGGAATAAATTGCATTCTTATTCTATATTGCCCTCTTGTCATGCCACCGCCACCACATCTTGCCTGCCTGCTTGTTTGTTTGTTTGTCTGTTTGCCATTTAGCCAGCTCTCTATGTGTATCCGTATCCGCACCGCCCATTCTAGTTCAATGGCTCTCATATTGATCCATCTGCCCATGACATGCGCATGGTCACAAAGACCCTTATTCACCTTTGTGCTGCACCATTCCAGCTTGCAATATATTGAGCTGGTCACGAAAATTACATCTGCACGGCTTCAGCGCACAATCACTTTAGCACAAGAAAACAAATGCTATTCGCAATATGCGTCGATTAATTCTACCTGCTAGCTAGCAAGCAAGCAAAGGATAATGATGGCAATGATGCTTTATTCCGAATCCGAACCAGCAAGCCGCCCTCCGTCTCTGGCAATGGTTTAAAAAACTTGCTTGCAACCTGATTTCGAAAAAGCGAAAAACTTTTTTTTTCATAAAAAGCTCTTTGTAGCCCTTGTTGTAAAAAATCCCTTTTGCGTGTTGCGTATTGCGTGTTGTTGTTGTCTCTTTCGATTTCTTTCTTTTCTGCTTTCACGCTATCTCCAAGTAGACCATATATATCGGAACTGCATATGCTGCACTTGTTTTTATTTGTTTGTTTATTGAATCAATAATCTAATTCTCTTCGCACTGCCTCACTCTCATCCTATCTCTCTCCCTTCATCATCTGGCTTCAGTAGATTCAACCATAGATCTTTGTGACACACCACCGCTGCCTCAGTATCCAAAATGGCCAACAACTACGGCGGCAATGCTGACGGCGGCCGCGGCCAGCAAGGTCACTACGACAACGTGCCTCCCACCCAGTATCTGGGCAACAACAACGGCGGCGGCTACTCGCCGCATCATCAGAACAACGAGAATGATCCCTATGGCGAAGCCGCCTACGACGAGTACGGCCGCCCAGAGTCGTTCGACGTGTCCTACTACACTCGCGACGGCGACTACGGCGACAACATCTACATGAACAGCGCCGGAAACCACGGCATGGGCGCAAACGACAGACCCAGTCTTCTAAGCCCCGACGGCCCCATGCCCCCTGGCCCAATGATGGGTGATCTGCCGCCGCGCCGACGCCGCCACGGCAAGAACCGCGACTCGGACATCGACTCTGTCAGCGACGGCGGCTTTTCTGTGCGCTCGTCGCTGGTGCGCACGCCCGCGTCGCATGGCTCGAACGACGTCGACATCTTTGGCGCGTACCGCTCGAACGGCAACTCGGGCTCGACTACTGCCGACGACCGCTATGCCTCGTATGCCCCCTCGACCGAGTCGCTTATCCACATGATCGAGAACAAAAAGACATACCGGCCTACCGGCTCGGTCACGTCTTTTTCGCGCAGCGCCTCGTGGGTCTCTAACGGCAACGGCGGCTTCATTGACTTTCAGAACACCGATGCCTTTGTCAACAGCGACGCGCCGTACCCGGCGTGGAGCGATCCCAACCAGATCCCGCTGTCCAAGGAGGAGATCGAGGACATCTTCCGCGACTTGACCGTAAAGCTCGGCTTCCAGCAGGACAACATGCGCAACATGTACGACGCCATGATGACCATGCTCGACTCGCGCGCATCGCGCATGAGCCCCACTATGGCACTGCTTATGCTGCACGCCGACTATGTCGGCGGCGACCATGCCAACTACCGCCGCTGGTACTTCTCTGCGCAGCTGGACCACGACACGCCGCCCCTGCGTGAGCAGATTGACCCCAAGCAGCAGCACGAGCTGCTGGAGGAGGAAGGCGACTCGAAGAAGGACACGCCTGCGGCCTTTGTCGAGAAGTGGCGCGCGCAGATGAACACCATGTCGCAGTACGAGCGCGCCCGCCAAATCGCGCTGTGGATGCTTCTTTGGGGTGAGGCCGGAAACCTGCGCTATACGCCCGAGCTGCTCTGCTTCATGTTCAAGGTCGCTGAGGACTACATCAAGTCGCCAGCCGCGCAGCAGAGCGTCTCGCCGGCGCCCGAGGGCGAGTATCTGTGCAACGTTGTCTGCCCGCTCTACAACTTTTTGCGAGACGAGGGCTACGAGATTGTCAACGGCAAGTTCCTCAAGCGCGAGCGCGACCATGCCAAGACCATTGGCTACGACGACGTCAACGAGCTGTTCTGGACCCCCGAGGGGCTGCGCCAGATCAAGTTCGACGACAAGTCCCTGCTTATGGACCTGCCCCCTCACGAGCGCTGGAGCCGCTTGAAGGACGTCAACTGGAACAAGTCCTTCTTCAAAACGTACAAGGAGCGCCGCACCATGTGGCACTTTATGACAAACTTTTCGCGCGTGTGGGTCATGCACGTCACTGTGTACTGGTACTACATTATCTACATGGCCAACTTTATCTACGACCCCTTCTTCGAGATGCACGACGTCCAGTCGACCACCGGCAAGTCCAAGGGCACGTTCGTCGACTTGCCCGACCAGGATGCCAAGAGGTACACTTTGATGGCTGCCGGCGGTGCCCTGGCGCCCTTTATCTGCATTGTGGGCACAATCGCCGAGATGTTTTTTGTTCCGCTCAAGGGCCACAACCAGCGCGCCCTTTGGCTGCGGTTCTTCCTGTTCCTGATCATCCTGATTGCCGACATTGCGCCGTCGTTCTGGGTCTGGCCCAACGGCACCGATCCCAACTTTAACTGGGACAACGTCGATCCGTCGCTGTACTACCAGTCCAAGGCTCCCTCGCGCCTGACCAACCCCGATTCGTCGGAGGTCTCGACGTGGAAGGCCGCCAAGGCCGTGGCCATCGTGCAGTTCATCTATTCGGTCATCTTCACCGTGTTCCTGTCGCTGATGCCCCCTGCTCTGATGTTCAAGCCGCGCGCCAAGAACCGCAACAGCCGTGGTCTGATCAACCGCACGTTTGCTGGCAACTTCCCGCCGCTCAAGATCGCTGCGCGCTCTATCTCACTCAGCTTGTGGGGCGCGATTTTCCTGAGCAAGTACCTCGAGTCGTACTTCTTCCTGGCGCTTTCTTTCAAGGACCCGTTCCGCTGGCTGTACCAATACCGCATTGACCCGTCGCTGTGCACGGAGAAGTACCTCAACTCGAACCTCTGTGCCAACCAGAACTACATTACGCTGGGCTTTATGCTGCTGCTTGACCTTGTTCTCTTTTTCCTGGACACGTATCTGTGGTACGTGGTGTGGAACACGATCTTTTCGGTCGCTCGCTCGTTCTACCTGGGCATTTCGATCTGGACGCCCTGGCGTAACGTGTTCTCGCGCATGCCCAAGCGCATTTATGCAAAGATACTCGCCACGGCCGACATGGAGGTCAAGTACAAGCCCAAGGTCCTGTGTTCGCAGATCTGGAACGCGGTTGTTATCTCGATGTACCGCGAGCATCTTCTGTCTGTTGACCATGTGCAGAAGCTGCTCTATCAGCAGGTGACCAGTGACGATGATGGCAAGCGCACGCTCAAGCCGCCGTCGTTCTTTGTCGCCCAGGACGACGCTGCCTTCACGCAGGAGTACTATCCATCGCATTCAGAAGCCGAGCGCCGCATTTCGTTCTTTGCCCAGTCGCTGTCCTCGGTTCTTCCGGAGCCCGTGCCTGTCGAGAACATGCCCACGTTCACCGTTTTCACGCCGCACTACTCGGAGAAGATCCTCATGTCCCTTCGCGAGATTATCCGCGAGAGCGACCAGTACACGCGCGTCACTGTGCTCGAGTATCTGAAGGCGCTGCACTCGGACGAGTGGGACAACTTTGTCAAGGACACCAAGATTCTGGCAGAGGAGAACTCGGCCAACTTTGGCCAGGCGTCCGCGTACGGCCAGGCGCTCGCGCAGGACGCCGACAAGGCAGAGGCAAAGCTCAAGACCGACGACCTGCCCTTCTACACCATCGGCTTCAAGAGCGCTGCTCCCGAGTTTACCCTGCGCACGCGTATCTGGGCATCTCTGCGCTCGCAGACCCTGTACCGTACGATCTCTGGCTTTATGAACTATGCCAAGGCTATCAAGCTTCTGTACCGCGTCGAGAATCCCGAGATGGTGCATCTGTTTGGCGGCAACGGCAGCGAGCGTCTGGAGCAGGAGCTCGAGCGCATGGCTCGTCGCAAGTTCAAGTTTGTGGTTGCCATGCAGCGCTATCTCAAGTTCAACAAGGATGAGCGCGAGGCCTCGGACTTTTTGCTTCGCACCTACCCTGACCTGCAGATCGCGTATCTTGAGGAGATCCCTAGCACCGAGGAAGGCGGCCTGCCGCGCATCTACTCGTGCCTGATTGACGGTCACTCGGAGATTGGCCCCGACGGTCGCCGCAAGCCCTACTACCGCATCCAGCTGCCTGGCAACCCGATTCTTGGCGATGGCAAATCTGACAATCAGAACCACTCGATCATCTTCACGCGTGGCGAGTACTTGCAGCTTATCGACGCTAACCAGGACAACTATCTCGAGGAGTGCATCAAGATCCGCAACATCCTTGGCGAGTTTGAGGAGTACAACCCGCCGACTGTGTCGCCGTACTCGCCCGCAGCCGAGCCGCAGCCGACGCCAGTTGCGATCGTTGGCGCTCGCGAGTTCATTTTCTCGGAGAACGTCGGCATTCTCGGTGACGTCGCCGCCGGCAAGGAGGCGACCTTTGGTACGCTGACGCAGCGCATCATGGCCGAGATTGGAGCCCGTCTTCACTATGGTCACCCTGATTTCGTCAACTTTATCTTTATGACCACGCGTGGCGGTATCTCGAAGGCGCAGAAGGGCCTGCATCTCAATGAGGATATCTACGCCGGTATGAACTCGTTTACCCGCGGCGGCCGCATCAAGCACACCGAGTACTTCCAGTGCGGCAAGGGCCGTGACCTTGGCTTCTGCTCGACGCTCAACTTTATCACAAAGATCGGTACCGGCATGGGCGAGCAGATGCTGTCGCGCGAGTACTACTGGCTCGGCACGCAGCTTCCGATGGACCGCTTCCTGACCTTCTTCTACGCGCACCCTGGCTTCCACATCAACAACATCATGATTATGTCGTCTGTCCAGCTGTTTATGATCTGCATCATGTTTATCGCATCGATGAATCTGACCGCGACCATCTGCGAGGGCAACATCGACATGTCGGACCCGAACTACGCCAAGGATCTGAAGCCCAAGGGCTGCTTCCTGATCAAGCCTCTGGGTGACTGGATCAACCGCACGACGCTGGCTATTCTCCTTGTGCTTCTGATTGCGTTCCTGCCCCTGTTCCTGCAGATGCTTACCGAACAAGGGTTTGCTCGCGCGATCTCGCGTCTGGGCAAGCAGTTCATGTCCCTGTCGCCGCTCTACGAGGTGCAGGTCACGCAGGTATACTTCAACTCGCTGATGACGAACATGGCATACGGCGGTGCGCGCTACATTGGCACTGGCCGTGGCTTTGCTACGTCTCGTCTGTCGTTCTCGACCCTGTTCTCGCGGTTCTCTGACTCGTCGATATACTTTGGCGCTCGGCTCATGATGTTGCTCACGTTCTTCTCGGCCGCGTATTGGAAGTGGCCCGTGCTGTACTTCTGGATATCGATAGCAGCAATGCTCATCACGCCGTTCCTGTACAACCCGCATCAGTTTGTCCTGACTGACTTTATCCTCGACTACCGCGATTACCTGCGCTGGCTGGGAGCCGGCAACAGCTCGTCCAACACCAACTCGTGGATCTCGCACTGCCGTCTCACTCGTATCCGCATCACCGGCTACAAGCGCAAGCGCCTGGGCGAGCGTACGCCGACGACTGGCTTTATCTCTCGCGCCCACAAGGCAAACATCTTCTTCACGGAGATTCTGCTGCCCATCATCATGGCGCTGACCATGCTCATTGGGTACACGTATCTGCACAGCGTGTCGAACGTCGAGGAGGCGGATAAGAACAACGGCGAGGTCAACTCGACGCTCATTCGCGTGCTTATCATCTCGCTTGCCCCGATCGTGATCAACTTTGGGCTGACCATCGTGTTCTTCTTTGTGTCCATTGGTCTGGGACCGTGCTGCGCCATGTGCATGCCGCAGTTTGGCCAGGTCATTGCCGGCCTAGTGCATGGCATCGCAGTGATCATCTACATCGCGTGCTTCTTCCTGCTGTGGGTCCTCGAGGGCTGGAAGATTGCGCCAACGATCATGGGCATCATCTGCCAGGTCTTTGTCGAGCGCGCCGTCTTTGCCATCCTGCAGCACCTGCTTCTGTCGCGCGAGTTTGGCGAGGACGAGACCAACGTTGCTTGGTGGACTGGCCGGTGGTACGGCAAGGGCATGGGCGGCTGGGCGTTCACGCTTACCATGCGCGAGTGGCTCTGCAAGGTTATCGAGTGCTCTGTCTTTACAGCCGACGTGCTCACTGGACATTTGATTCTGTTCTTCCTGTCCATCTTTACGCTGGTGCCCTGGATTGACAAGTGGCACTCGGCGATGCTGTTCTGGCTCCGTCCCTCGCGCCAGATCCGCCCGCCGATCTACTCGCTCAAGCAACGCAAGCAGCGTCGCCGGTCCGCGATTCTGTATGGCATCCTGTTTATTGTGTTCTTTGTCGTCTTCCTAGCGATCATCATTGCGCCGCAGGTCCTCAAGCCCGATGTGTCTCTGCCTGATACTCTGACCAAGTATTTGAACGGCCGCTTCTAGCTCTACTGTCTTTTTACTATAAAAATTTATCCTTACATTTGTGATTTTTCCTTTTTTCTTCATTTTTTTCTTTTATTTTTTCACACACACACAATTGATGTCATTTAAATTATAAAAGATCTTACTTTTGTTGCTTGCCGAAGCACAGGCACAGAAGAGAAAGAAAAGGCATTCGCGTACAAGTGTCTGGTGAATGGAAATGGCTTTTTTATTGTACTGGCAAATCCTCCAGGCAGAGAGTAGACGGAAAAGAGGGGATTTGCAGTTTTGGTGAAGATTCAGGCACAAGGCTTGATTGTTTGCTGGAGCAAAAATAAAGTTGATCAAGCCCATCCAACCAGCAGTCCAATTAGCAACAGCGTTTTGTCTTGTCTCTTTCTTTTCCTTTCCTTTCCTTTCCTTCTTTTGTTTTTTATTTGCTGTCAAAAATATATATATTTCTCTTGCTTGTGCTCTGCGAGTACCTCTTTTGTTTCAACACCCATTGCGTTGCTTCTTGGCTAGCGTCCTCCCCGTACGGCTCGGTTGTTTTGTTTCCTTTGTTCCTTTGTCTGCCTGCTAGCACAAGCGACAGAAGGAGAGAAAACACAGCAGCAGCAGCACTATTTTATTCATTTTATTTTGCTTTATTTTATTTTTTGCAGCTAGAGAAATGGCCTTTTTGGACTGGGTTCTGCACCCCACCGAGCTGTGGGCGGCCTTCTGGTACGTTATGAGACACGCGCCGCCCGACGAGAAAACAGTCAAGCTGCAGGTTTCCGGAGACATGAAGCGCTGCTATGACTTTTTGGAGATGACCTCGCGCTCATTTGCAGCAGTAATTCAAGAGCTCAATCCGAAGCTGCGGGATGGAATCTGCCTGTTCTACCTTATTCTGCGAGGACTGGATACCATCGGTAAGTTTGTTGTTGTGGGCAAACAAGTAAAGAAAAGGGAGGGAGCGCTAATGATATGGCTTATTTCAAAGTGCCGTGGACTAATTGCTCTTTGCATTTTTGTTATGATTGCGAGGGTGCCGGTGTAGAGGACGACATGACGATTCCGGGGGCAAAGAAGCGCGATCTGCTGGAATCTTTCCACAAGATCATTTACCAGGATGGATGGTCGTTCAAGGAGTCGGGGCCGGACGAGAAGGACGCGTTGTTGCTGGTAGAGTTCGAGGTGGTCATCAGCGAGTTTAAGCGGCTGCCTGACAAGTTCCAGGACATCATTGCAGACATCACTAAGCGCATGGGAAGCGGCATGGCCAAGTACACGCGCTCGCGAGTA
Source organism: Coemansia sp. RSA 2599 (assembly GCA_027575335.1). Lineage (NCBI taxonomy): Eukaryota > Fungi > Kickxellomycota > Kickxellomycetes > Kickxellales > Kickxellaceae > Coemansia > Coemansia sp. RSA 2599. The sequence continues at coordinate 28,053 of JANBOW010000003.1, read as the reverse complement.
GAGAGCATGGAGGACTACAACGAGTACTGTCACTTTGTGGCCGGGCTTGTCGGACATGGTCTGAGCCGTCTGTTTTCAGAGTCTGGGCTGGAGGACAAGAGCGTGGGCGAGAACCTGGAACTGGCAAACTCGATGGGGCTGTTCCTGCAAAAGACCAATATTACTCGCGATATCAACGAGGATGTCGTCGACGGGCGCTGCTTCTGGCCGAAGGCGATCTGGTCCAAGTACGCGGACAGCGAAGAGACCCTTATTTCCAAGAGCAATCGCGAAAACGGAATGAAGGCGCTGAACGAGATGTGCGCGGACGCGCTGTCGCACATCCCCGATGTCATCGAGTATCTGGGCTCGATCCACGAGCCGTCCGTGTTCCGGTTCTGTGCGATTCCGCAGACAATGGCGATTGCCACCATAGCGCTGTGCTATAACAACAGCAGGGTTCTCGATGATAATGTCAAGATCCGCAAGGGCGAGGCGCTGAAGCTGATTGCCGCGTCGACAGACCCGGAGAGCGTTAAGCGTATTTTCTACCGGTATCTGGAGACGATCGAGGATAAGAATAGCCCTGACTGTTCGACGTTTGAGGAGGTGCGCAAGATCGTGGATAAGACCAAGAAGGATATCGCGACGACGCTCAAGGGCGGGCCGCCGGTGGACTTTACCAAGGAGTATCTGGTCATTATCGTGTTCTTTGTCACGCTGTTTGCGTTTATTTACCAGTACAACACATCAGGGCTCAACTAGATGGGCAAGCGGATAGATGGGACGGACGGACAGACAGATTGTGCTTGCGCGACGCTTGATTGAGCCGCCATTTCAAGGCAAAGACAAAAGATTAAAAACATATCATCTATATCACACACATATTATTTGCTTAATAAACCTTTTTTAAATATATCGTGCTTTTAGGTGAAATCAAGCTACTTGGTTTTGTGTGCGTATTTTGTAGCAAGAGATTGCTCGCATGTATACTCGTAAATGCATGTTGCAGCATACCTGTATTGTTTGAAGATTGATAGCTTGAGCAGATATGCGACAACGTCTTGATGGGATAGAAATGAGGAAAGGATATCGCTGTGCATCGTGTTTATCGATAAAGCCACGCATGGGAGGGTCGCGGTGTGCATATACACATATACACCGTCGCGTCAGCCTGTATGTGTTTGTGTATTTGTGTGTATTTGTGTGTGTACAGGAATGTCTTTTGACTATGTGGTGTTTTTTTTCATCGCCCTTCCTTTTTGCCGCAATGTACAGTCAGGTTGCATAATCCCTCGGCAATTGACCAAGCAAGCAAGAAATAAAGACAAGATGAAATGGAATAAAGAGGAGAAAAAACAAAAGCACATGCCTTTCTCCCTTTCTCTCCCTGCGCTTGACCTTGTTTCGGGAAAGAACTGGGATAGGGCTTGCTTGCTTTAGCCTGCTCTCCTCGCCATGCCTGTTTCTTTCTCATGGCCACCCCATCCACATCTCCTCATCCATGCCCGCTCTAGCTCTGTTTTCCACTCATAAAACACTCGCCCCCGTAAGCAAGCATATAATATACACGCGCATTAAATACAGCAGCCCCTATCCACATATGGTTGGCGTTGACAGACGACAGAGCCTGGGCACAGGCGGCGGAAACGACGGCCACGACGATGCGCAGCGAGCATCCAGACACAGCTACAGGGCAGAGCCTGGGGCGCGGAGGACCAGGCAGGCGGCGTTCAGCGACCGCATACATGCGGGGCAGCAGCTGGCAGCCAACCTCCAGCAGTTTGCAGGCGACAGCAGCGTGGTTGTTCTGTCCATAAGCCGGGGCGGAGCAGTCGTCGGCTCGGTAATAGCAGAGGCGCTTGGGTCCGACATCCCTCATCTGTACTACGTCGTGCGGGCAATACCGTGCGCGACGATTCCCCGGCTGTCGCTGGGCAGCGTGGCAGGCGACGGCAGCGTACGCGTGGACAACGCGCTGGCGAAGAGCATGGGTTTCGACGCCAGCGACGGCGGCAGCATGTCCTGGCTGATGCAGAGCATCGAGGATATCGACGAGGAGCTGAGCAGCGAGCAGGCGCGGTTCCATCTGCCGGCGCCGACGTCAGAGGCGCTGCAAGGCAAAACTCTGATAGTTGTCGACGATGGAATCGAGGCTGGCGACATAATGCGCGAGGCCATAATGCATCTGCGGCACTGCTACCAGGCAAGCAAGATTGTGGTGGCCGTGCCGGTGTGTCTGGCGGACCTGCGCAAGCAGCTGCAGAGACATGTTGCTTGTGTGGTGGATATTGTGTCGCCGATTTTCGTCGGATCCATTGCGCGGTGGTACGCGCTGGGCGTCGTGGCGTCGGAGGCCGAGCAGCGCGCTCTGAGCCGCATGTTTGCTGGAGTCGCCGACAGCGGGTTCGACGTGGAGTAGATAAAGAAGAGAACCGGGGTCTTTTGGCTCTCTCTTTTCTGTTTTTTTTTTTGTTCGTAGCAGGTGTCGGCCGACTTGATAAGACACGGGCTATTGTGTTATTGTGTGTGCGCCTTTTTGCTATAAACGCTCGTTTTGACCCACTCTTCTGGCTTTGCTTTGCTTTTCCTGGACGGTGGGCGGTCCTTGCGGAGAGGGCGGCCCCGGTCTGTCGTTGCGGCGCAGGCGCTGTGGAAGCGCAATTGTGGAAGGGCGCTTCTGCTTCCCGAACGGATAGGACATAGGGCTTGCTGCCGCCTTTTCATTCGGGTTTGGATTGTCTCAGCCCTGTTTTGTGACACCGCCCGTGTGCAACAATAAAGGGCGGGTCTAGTGAGCCGGGGGCGGGCTCTTTGTTGTTGTGCAAAGCTGCATTGGCACCAACGCACGCCTGCCTGGCTGCCTGGCTGCCTGCCTGGCTGCCTGCCTATTTGCCCGCGTGCCCCCCAATCCGAGATCAAGCGTGGCCAGGCGAGGCGGTGTCGAGCCCAGGTGGCTGGGTTTTTTCCTTTTGCAGAGCAGCGTTTTGTGCACGCCTTCTGCTCGTTCACTTGCCGACGTGAGGACTAAAAAAAGGCCATTTTAGCGGCCGGGCGGCATGTCTCTGGCGGCTCTGGCCTCTTCTTTCTTCTTTCCTTCCCAACGCAACCCAATAGTATATTATTCGCACTATTTAAAAACAGCCAACCCGCTCTTGGCTTCTTTTTCCATATCGATTCCCTGCTTTTTAAAGCTTTTCGTTTTCAAGCTCAGAGACAGCAGCAGCAGCAGCTTTAATAAAACCAAAATATCAGAAGCCCAACATTTTTTGTTGTCTTTGCTTCCTTTTAGCCGCGCTTTTCTATTTGTCAATTGCAGCCTGGAGCGCTTCAGAAAAGCAGCCCTTGTGCACGCCCTTTCGGGTTTCTTTCGCCAAGCAAAAATACTTTCTGGCAGGGTCTGGCTTTACTCCAAAGAGAACTGCCCAAATTCAAGCACATGGGACTTTAGGTCTGGACTGAATTCGAAACCTTTTATTTTCCGGGATATCCCCCATCCTTATTCCAGGCCGCCGGGCAAGAACAGGTGCCCGATTACTGCCTCTTTATTTAACCTCCGTCAATTTAGTCTGCGTGCCCGCTATACACTCGCTCTCTTGCCCCCGCCCCTCCGTCTTCCCTTAAAAGCAAGGCGCCCTGCGTTTCTCTCTCCTTTATACCATTGCTCTATCCACGCTTGACCTGCAGGTTACGTCACAAACCAAAGGAGCCTCTGCTCGATTTTGCCGCCGTTCTTTCTTATTTTCTTATCCGCAACCTCGAAGCCCTCTTCTTTTTCTTATTCCTAGATTTTGTTTGTAGCTCTTCATTGCTATTCATTTGCGCCAGCGTTGAGCGTCGTCGTCGCCGTCGTCACTGTTTTTGTTTTTGCTTTTGCTTTTGTTGCTTTTGTTTGACAGGAAGAGGCGAGAGCAGACATCGTTTCGCATAATGGCTTTTATCAACAAAATCCTGCAGAAGACAAAGCACAAGATCGGAGATAGAGACGGCATACCAGGCATGAGTGCGCACGCCGAAAAAGTGCCGGTTTATCCGCATCATGTTGACTCGCCAGCAGACCCAGGGCTGCTGTCTAATCCGTCGCTGGGCATGCACCCCCAGCAGCTTCAGCAGGGGCAGTTCCAGCAGCAGCCGCAGCCGCAGACATATGGCGTTGCCGTTACTTCGGCAGTGACGCATCCGCAGAACATATCGAGTCCATATCAACATCACCACCACCACCAACAGCAGGCGCAGCAGGCGCAGCAGCAGCAGCAGAAGCACGTTGTGCCGTCGAATGCTCCGGTTGTGCCGTCGTCGACAAGCGTGGCCACCCGCGCAGCGTCGTTCTCGCTCGGCTCTCTCTCGGCGGCACGCGGCGCGCAGAACGTGCACCAGGCGCTTTATCCCGGCCAGCACCAGCTACAGCAGCCGGCTGCGCAGGTAACGGTGGCGCCGACGCAGCTGGGCCAGCAGGTGGTCGCCGGCGCGCCCGAGCACGGATACGGGCACCAGCATATCCACGGCCAAGGCCAAGGCTACGATCACAACCACAGCCACAGTCACAGCCACGCGTCGAGCCAGCTGTACCAGGCCCAGCAGGCCGTGTGGGAGCAGGCGCCGCAGCGGTCGTACGAGGACACGCATGTGCAGCTGGGCGAGTTCGAGGTGTTCCGCACGGTCGGGACAGGGTCCTTTGGGCGCGTGCGGCTGGTGAGGCATCGCCGAACGGGCAAGTACTACGCGATGAAGGTGCTGAAGAAGAGCCATGTGGTGCGGGCAAAGCAGGTGGAGCACGTCAACAGCGAGCGACGAATCCTTGCCGAGTGCAACTGTCCGTTTATCGTGCATATGCTGGGGACGTGTCAGGACCGCGTCAACCTGTACTTTTTTATGGAGTACGTGGTGGGCGGCGAGCTGTTCACGTATCTGCGGCGGTACCATCGGTTTCCGCCGCCAGTGGCAAAGTTCTATGCGGCAGAGGTGCTTTTGGCGCTGGAGTACATGCATGCGCGCAACATCATCTGGCGCGACACCAAGCCGGAGAACATCTTGCTGGACCATCGCGGCCATGTCAAGCTGACCGACATGGGCTTTGCCAAGAAGGTCATGGACCGTACGTGGACGCTGTGTGGCACGCCGGACTATCTGGCGCCGGAGGTTATCCAGGCCAAGGGATACGGGCGGTCGGTCGACTGGTGGGCGCTGGGCATCCTGATATTCGAGATGATCGCTGGGTATCCGCCGTTCTACGACGAGGACCACTACCGCCTGTACGAGAAGATCCTGGCCGGGCGCATCCAGTGGCCGGCGCAGTTCGACCCTGTTGCGCGCGACCTTGTCAGCCGCTTACTGACTGCCGACCTGTCGCGGCGTCTGGGCAATCTGCATCGCGGCTCGGCTGACATCAAGGAGCACCGGTGGTTTGCCGAGGTCGACTGGAACCGGCTGGCGGCTCGCGAGATCCCGGCGCCGCTGATTCCGCCGCAGAAGGTCGAAGGCGACACCAGCAACTTTGACAAGTACCCGGAAACCGCCGAGACGTACGGCGACATGGTGTCCGAGGACCCGTATGCCGACCTGTTTGTCGAGTTCTGACCGGCTAGCCGCACCCGCCAACAAAATAAATCAAGCGCGTCGAAAACAAGAAGAGAGACTCGAGCAGCCCTTCCCTTCTCCCATCGTATACTTATTACTGGCAGCAGCCAAATCCGCCCCTTTTAAGCCAAAGGACCAATAAATTATTTCTTTCTCGCCCATGCAGCCTGCGTGCGCTCTCCTTGTCCGAGGTCGCGCTGGGCGTGCCAGATCAGCAGTCACAAAGGACGAGGATAGCGGGGGCTCTGGCCGACACGGCACGGCACGCAGCTCGCAGCACACAGCTCACGGCGCACAGCGTGGGAAATGGGCCGGGCAGACCGAGCAGACATGGGAAACAGGCATAGGAGAAGAGGCTCGCGGAATTGGCTGGGATGCAGGCGGGGAAATCAGTAGATGGATAGAAAAATTATCGGTTATCGACACGCGGTCGCTTGACTTGGGCCTTGTGGAGAGCCTTCCTGCTGCCTGTTTAATTTCCTGTCTTGTCTCGTTATCCGGCGCTGCAACAGCAGCATCAACGGCGGCTTTTGCCGCTTCTGCTTCTTGCTTCTCACACGGACCTTGTCGCTCTTTTTTTTTAAAAAGGAAACGGGCGTCCACTGCGTTTGCTGCTTCTGTCCACCTTTTGTTGTTCTCTTGTTCCGTCTTTTTGCTATTTTTTAATCTTTCTTTTTTCATATCTGTCTCTATATCTGTATTTCTCCTACGTGCCTATCCCTCCTTTTCTTTTTTCCCCCTTTTTGTCGGGCTCTTTCCGGGTTGTTTGCAGACACATACATACACGCGCCCTCCAGTTGTATCGCACTAGGCTAGCAATGGCAGACACAAGCGAGAACAGCAGCAGCAGCAGCAGTCAGGGTCTGGCGGCTGGCAGCGGCAGCAACCGCGTAGACGCCAAGACAAGGAAAAAGAGCGACAGCATCCTGTTTGCCTGGTTTGCCGGAAGCCTTGCGTCTTGCGGAGCAGTGACATTCACCAATCCCTTTGAGGTAAATAGCAAGACAACAGCGCCTTAGCTACCCCCCTCCATCTACTGAGTCTTCCAGGAGACTCGGAGTAGTGCGTTTACCAGTCGGGCTGTGCGACCCATTTGGAAACAAGCGCTATTTGCGAGTAAGAGGGGGGCGGTGCATGTGTGTGTGTGTGGATGGGATATCTGCACGGCCTCTGGTGTTGCTACGGCCCTTTTTTCCGTGCTTGTTCCAGCTGATAAATTGCGTATGCGCTGTAGCGCACTGACTTGGACTTGTGTGTGGTGCATTTCATTATTTGTTTATTTGCATCGTGCTTTTATCTTTGTTCTTTGTGCCTGCTATTTGCCTGGCATGGGGGGGGGCATATCGATCGAGATGCATTTTAATATGGCTGTGCGCTGTGGGGGGGGGGGCGTGCGTGAGCAAAGCGGGCGGTTACTGATTTTTTTTTTGTTTTTCTGTGCGCACCTTTTGATTTTGCGCATCAGTTGATCCCAACGCAGCCTGCTGATTTCCACCTCCCTCGAGGTTTGTTATGTCGCGTCGATTTGATTTCTTAGGTCGTCAAGACGCGGCTCCAGCTGCAGGGCGAGCTGGCGCGGGCGACGCCAAACATGGTCAAGCCGTACCACAACGTTGGACAGGCGTTCTGGGTGATCGGCCGCAACGAGGGCCTGCGCGGGCTGCAGAAGGGCCTGGGGCCCGGATACATGTACCAGATCATGCTCAATGGCACGCGGCTGGGATTCTACGAGCCGGTCAAGAACGTCCTGTACAAGGTGTTTACTGGGCAGACGAGCAATGGCCAGAAGCCCGTGATTCCGCTGAACGTGGCGGCAGGCGGACTCTGCGGAATGGCGGGCGCGGCACTTGGGTCGCCGTTTTTCCTTGTCAAGACGCGGATGCAGTCTGCGTCCGACTTTGCAGCAGTGGGATTCCAGCACCACTACAAGAGCTCGATCGACGGGCTGCGGCGGATCTGGAAGGAGGGCGGCGTGCGTGGGCTGTACCGCGGCATGGACGCGGCGATGATGCGTGCTGGCGCCGGGTCGTCTGTGCAGCTGGCGACGTACGACCACTTCAAGAGCTTTTTCTCCCGGCGGCTGGCACACCGCGGGCTGGACGGCGACAGCATGGCGACGCATTTTCTGGCAAGCATGGTCACCGGCTTCTTCGTGTGTCTGGTGATGAACCCGTTCGACGTGGTCAGCACGCGGATGTACAACCAGAAGGCCGGTGCTGGCGGCCATGGCGGCGCGCTGTACAGGAACCCGCTGCAGTGCTTCTACAAGACCGTGTCGACAGAGGGCTTTTTCTCGCTGTACAAGGGCTTTATGGCGCACTATCTGCGGCTGGGCCCGCACACTATCCTGATGTTTGTGTTTATGGAGCAGATCAAGGCGCTGGGAAAGAGGCATTTTTGAGTAGCGTATCAATAAACACTGGCGATATCGAAGCCGTATCTGCTTTTTTTGTTGAAGGCGGGCTGAGGTTCTGTTTGGTCTTTTCCTTTGCTGCTGCTCTTTGCGCCAGCGGCCAGTCTGGCCTGGCCTGGTATGTTATGACATGGCATGGTGTGGCAGCCCAAGGGATCGCCATTGATGGCGAGCTGCTTGCTGCCGGTCACGCGGGACCGCAGAGCAAAAGACGGCTGGACAGAACACTGGCACTGGCGACTGCGCTGGCAACGATGGATAGCGGATAGCGGATAGCGCTGCCGGCTCTACTGCTCGCGGTGCTCTGCTCTTCTGGCCCCGCCGGCCCTGCCTGCGCAAGCTCGGCGCCAATTTAGGCAGCTGCCCACGCTTCTCGCACTTTGCCGTGCAGCCATTGGCCGTCTCTGTGGAGCGACAATGGCCCACCTGACCCGCAACGTCTTTATATTGCCAGGAAGCTGCCGAATTAAGGCGCTGCGCCCGTATATCCCATCACGCCGTGACAGTCAAGAGGCCATCCCGCCTGCTTCTGACGCAAAGAGCTCGTCTTCATCGTGAAGAGATGCAAACGCAAGCGGCAAAGCTGCCTTTGCACCTTTTTTTGGCAATGCTTTTCCCTCCTCATTTTCGGTTTCTGGCTTGCTCTCCTTTTTTTGCCACATGGGGAGAAAAAGCGTCATTGCCCCTTTCTCTCTACCCACACTCCCGCCCTCTTCCTTTTTAAGGCTACGTGGCCGGCCTGGCTGGCTGACCATCTTTGCTTTTCTTCCCGCACACTTCCATCTTTTTTTACACTCTTATATTTTTCTCTGTTTCTTGCAAAGCCCTTCGTCAACTCTACATATATTTTTATTTTCTGCTTTCCCTTTTTCATATCGTATTATATACAGCCTGTCCGCCTCTAGCGCAGCAGCCCGTATCCCCAACCCCCTCCTTCTATTTCCCTGTACTTTACTACCACTAGCATCAGCAGCAGCAGCAATAGCAGCAGCAAGTCATGCGCATCCGGTCGTTTAGCATAGCATTTGTGGCCGTCGTCGTCGGCGTTGTGTCTGGAAGCCCCGTCCGCTCGACGGTTGTTGGCACGGCGCCGCTGCTTGCCAGCTACGACGCCGAGGTCATCCCCGACAACTACATCGTCGTCTTCAAGGACCACATCAAGCCTGGAAAGGAGTCGCTGCAGAGCCACTTTGGCTGGCTGACCAGCAGCATCCAGGAGGCCAACGCGCGTGCGCCGGCTTACAGAGATGCCAACAAGATCAGCCACGTCTACCAGGACGCGCTTGTCGGCTATGCGGGCCAGTTCGAGCCCCAGATCCTTGACCGTATCCGCGAGTCGGACGAGGTGGCCTATGTCGAGAAGGACTCTGTTGTCTATGCTCTGGACACGCAGAGCAACGCGCCCTGGGGTCTTGCGCGTATCTCGCACCGCAAGCCGCTGGGCTTTGGGTCGTTCAACAAGTACGTCCATGACCCGTCGGGCGGCGAGGGCGTGACTGTGTATGTCGTTGACACTGGCGTCAACATCGAGCACGTCGACTTTGAGGGCCGTGCTCGGTGGGGAAAGACCGTGCCGCTCAACGACGTTGACAAGGACATGAACGGCCATGGCACCCACGTCGCCGGCACTATCGCCGGCAAGCGCTATGGCGTTGCCAAGGGCGCCGAGGTCGTCGCTGTCAAGGTTCTGGGCTCCAACGGCTCGGGCACCATGGCCGACGTCGTCATGGGCGTCGAGTTCACCGTCGGCGAGCACCGCAAGGCTGTTGCGCAGGCCGAGAAGGAGGGCAAGCAGCACCGTGGCAGCGTGGCAAACATGAGCCTTGGCGGCGGTCTCAGCCGCGCACTCAACCTGGCTGTCGACGCCGCTGTGCGTGCCGGCGTTCACTACGCCGTTGCCGCGGGCAACGACAACCGCGATGCATGCAACTACTCGCCGGCCAGCGCGCCCAACGCGATCACCGTCGGCGCGACGACCATCACCGACGAGCGCGCCTGGTTCTCCAACTACGGCAAGTGCGTCGATGTCTTTGCTCCCGGCAAGGACATCCTGTCGACTTGGATTGGCAGCCGCTACCAGACCAACACCATCTCGGGCACATCCATGGCCAGCCCCCACGTCGCTGGCCTGGCTGCGTACATGCTTTCTAAGGAGAGCGGCAAGCTCACTGGCGAGCAGCTCAAGACCAAGATGATCGAGATGGCCACCAAGGGCGTCATTGAGGACGCCGGCGCCGGCAGCCCCAACGTTCTGATCTACAACGACCCGCCCAAGAACTAAACCATGGGTCGCGATAGCTGCTGTTTACTTAGAACGCGGTCTCTTTTGCTTGATTCAGCCTGTGTTGCGTGCTGCTGATTTTCTTCTTCCATCCATTTTTCCCACTTCATCTATCACTGTTTTCTTTTTTTACTCATGGATTGGATGTACCGACATAAAACAATAAAAAAACCAGCTTTTCATCGTTCCATTCTCCTACTTTATTTAGCCTCGCCTGCTTGCCTCGTTGGGCCCGGCTGCTATGACGAGGGGCTCGATCAGAGCCAGAGCATCAGAGCTGATGACGTAGGCGCCGGCTTTTGTTGGGCTGCTTGGAGCGTGGCCCGGATGAGCCGGTGATTGCTGCGCAGCTTGGTTTTTCTTAGCCCCATCGATGGGTCTTTGATAAATCCTGCTCACGAGGCTGTCCTCATGCGAAACCTTTCTTTCACCTTTTTCAGGAATTGTGCCCAGACAAAGACAAAAGACAAGCTTTGGGGAGGAGGGGAGGATGTCACGAGGTCGGTGGTAGTCGCAAATCAAATTTGCTCGGCGAATGCGTCAACGAAGGGAATTGCAGCCGGGAGCGGGCTCATCCGGCAGCGATGAGTCGCGGTTTTCCCCGGGCACAGCGGGGAGGGCGGGAGCCAAATAGCAAAAGAGCCAAAAAGCAAAAGGGCCAAAGAGCGGGCCTGGCTGGAGCTTGTCGATGGGGGGGATGGATACATTGCGCAGCAGCAGCAGCACCGCAGCCAAAGGAAGCCCTGGCGAGACAAGGAGGAAAGGGAAGGCTCTGGAAACAGCCATTTTGACCCGCGTTTTCTTTGTCGATTTACTTTGACTGCGGCCCGCGCGCGCACAGAAAGGACAGACAGAGCGAGGTGCCTTGTCCACTAGCAAACACTTCAAGCGCCCCATTGGCCTAGAAGCCTCTCCCCAGGCCAAACAGCAGCCACTGGGCCCTCCTCCCCGTCTTGCTTGCCTATCCTCTCACCAAACGATTAGTGGAAAGAATGGCGGGGGGAGGGAGGGAAAGAGACAATAAAACAAGGCAATTACGCAAGCGTCCAATGCATTAGTCAGATGCAAATTCCACACGCTATTTTTCATTTCTTTTTCATGCTCCTCACAAGACATAAAAAGGCCCAGAGCTTCTTTTCGGACAGCATTAAAAAGGCCCGGGTCTCTTGCATCTTTCTTTCTCTTCCCTTCTTTTTTTCGTTTAGAAAAAATATATATTTTTACACTACATTTCCAGCAAACATTTTTCCTACTCTTTTAGCTAGCCTTTTCTCTTTAAGTAACCATGCAGATTTTTGTCAAGACCCTGACGGGCAAGACGATTACTCTTGAGGTCGAGTCCTCCGACACGATTGACAACGTCAAGCAGAAGATCCAGGACAAGGAGGGCATTCCGCCAGACCAGCAGCGCCTCATCTTTGCCGGCAAGCAGCTCGAAGACGGCCGCAGCCTGTCTGACTACAACATCCAGAAGGAGTCTACTCTGCACCTTGTGCTGCGTCTGCGCGGCGGTATGCAGATTTTTGTCAAGACCCTGACGGGCAAGACGATTACTCTTGAGGTCGAGTCCTCCGATACCATCGACAACGTCAAGCAGAAGATCCAGGACAAGGAGGGCATTCCGCCAGACCAGCAGCGCCTCATCTTTGCCGGCAAGCAGCTCGAGGACGGCCGCAGCCTGTCTGACTACAACATTCAGAAGGAGTCTACTCTGCACCTTGTGCTGCGTCTGCGTGGTGGCAACTAAGGTCTGAAGGTCTAGAGCTGCTGATTTTTTGCTTTTCAAGGCGCCAATGAGAAGGCATATATATCCCACCAACCGTAGCTTTTTTCTTTTATTTTTAGTCTGACAAGCTGTTTAGTCAGTAATACACACGGGCTTTCTCATGAAAACATCGCTTTTATCCACACTTGCAATCAAGACATGGAAACTATATCGTGCTCACAATCTAGTACAGCACGCAAGCGAGCGGTGCTTGTTCTGCCTTCTTCTATGCACCCGCCACCACGTCACTCACTAAGTGCGATACGCCCTTGAGGATTGGCTCTTGGCTGTTGCTGGTTTTCTTTACTTTGCCCCTCGCGCAGAAGCGCAGCAGACAAGAAAAGCTGAGATGTGCAGCAGCGCGCAGAAATCAAAGACATAACAAGATGCGTTTTTTGCTTTCACTTGCTTTTGCTTTGCTCGCTGAAGCAGGATTTCTTTCTCCCCAGTCTGACCCCGCGCCCAGGGCCCTTTGGTCTCCACGTATCTCGGTATTTTCACGTTCACGTACAGAGACCAAAGCCATATTAAAACTCCAGCACGACATAGCACAGCCGGCAGGCTTGGCTGGTCTTGTCGCGCTGTGCTGGCGGTTTGTCGGCGAATGCCTGCCGTATCGGTTGTCGGCAGCGCATTGGGCATGCGGCTAAAGCAGCCTGCCTCATTCCTTTGCACTGCCTGTTGTGCCACATGGCTGCGGGGCAAGGGCACGACTTTATGGCGCTCTGCTGCTGTAGGGGGAGCTGTTGCTCACGGCCAAATGGGATATTGCAGCATCATCCCTTTTCTCTTGCTCTGGCGCCAGAAAGAAGGCAGAAAGAGTAGGTGGCATGGGCTTAAAAAAGCACATCATTCATAGCAGGATTGGCCACAGTCCTGTCAAAAACCTCCACCGCATCTATTTTTCGCCGGCTGCGATTGGCTGGCAGCACCTTGAAATAAAAAGACGAGAGGAATTGCCGCTCGTTTATTTTTCTTTATTTTTCCTTATGCGCCAAGAGAAAACAAGACGGGCGCTAATTAGCTGCTTGAAAAAGCCTAGTAATAGAAAAAATACAAATTTGGGGGGACTTGCACACATCCGCCAAACAATACTTTTCTTTCCCTTGTCACCCGTTCGTTCACTACTAATAAAATTTTCATCTCTTTTTATTCTCAAGCCCAGTATTGTGCTTCACTTTTACCACTTTTTGCCATCCATCGACAGCATCCGACAAGCAGCTTCCAGCCGGCTTTCTACCTGAACACCGCAAAGCCGCCAGTACCTCTCCTCCCCTATCCATCGTTGTTTCTGCTTTTTCCGCACAAAAGAGAAAAATGGCAGCTGCAGCTAACGCAAGCAATGTCGTGCACAACGAGGTCGGTACAGGCGGCGGCGCTGGTATAGGGTCTCCGGAGCAGCCGTCTTTTGCAGACAGCAGCAGCTTGAAGCGCAAGCAGTCGGCCATGTTTTCGACTTCTGGAGAAATCGATCTCAGCATGCTGCCGCCGCCCCGCGCCGGCCGTCCTCTTCGCAGCGCGAACACGGACCCCGGCATGCAGGAGGCCCGCAAGCGCGCGCGCGTTCTGCGGAACCGTGCAGCTGCCCAGCTGTCGCGCGAGAAAAAGCGCATGCACCTGGAGCAGCTCGAGCAGGAGAACACGGAGCTGAAGGCAAAGAACGAGGAGCTTGAGGAGCGCCTGAGCAGGGCCGAGGAGTCCAACAAGGATCTTTCGGCCCGGCTCGACAGCCTGGCGAAGCAGATGCAGAGCTTCCAGAACCTCGTCCTGGGAGCCCAGCAGAACCAGCAGTGCCAGGCCCAGGCTCTCCAGGCACCTCAGCCTTCTCAGGCCGAGTTGCAGTCTAGTCTTGCCTCTCCAGCAATCGACTGGAGCGCACTCACTCCACTCAATGCATCTCCTCTGTTGCAGGGCTGCGCTACGCCCGACCGCAGCAACTCCACAAACACTGTTCTCTCCTATACCAGCGCCCCCAACACAGCAACCACAAGCATCGGCACGCCCCTGGCGTCGCCTTCTTCATCCCTAGAGATACCAATGGCAGCACCGCAGGTGTCGTCGTCGACCTTTGTCGCCACAGCCACTCTACCATCGCCAGCCTCTGTTGAGCCAACCTCGGCCACCATGGAGCTGTTTTCCAACACTGTCGCGGCGTCGTCAGATCTCGCAGACAAGGGCTTGTCCGAGTCAGCAGCACTCGAACAGTCGGGCAAACGCATTTATTGTGTCGTGCCCGATTCTCAGCAGCGGAGGCCCTTGTCACGTATGCAGAGTATCTACCGCAGGTCGCGCCAGCGCCGGTCTCTGTTTTCGGAGACGGCGTCGGCGGCGGCAATAGCGGCAGCGTTGGAAACCTACTCCTCGACCAGTTCATCAATGAGCTGGGGTCAGCGGATGGCCAGTATGGCGGCAATGGCAGTGGTCTCGGCATCGCCGATGACCAGCCCGCAAGCACTGTGGACGATATTCTGCGTTTTGTGGTGGATTCTCAGCCAAAGTGGCGGTTCGATCAGCAGGCACCAGCTCTCGCGCATTGCGCGTGGGATTTTGGACTGTCCTCGTCGGGACACTAACTCCGCCGACCCGTTCCTGCCCGTCGACACCAAAACAACAACGGCCTCGTCGCCATCTGCCGCCGTCGCCCTGTCGTCCTCGGGGATCGGCGGCCTGGCCAGCCTTGCTCTGGTCTCGTCATGGCTTGGCTCCAGATCGCGCACTGGCATCGCGCTCCGCCGCGTCGTTGGGAGCGAGCCTGTTGACCAGGTCAGCGCCTTTGTATCCAAGCTACACTCGGTTGCGAGAACCATGAACAGCCGCGATAGCCCGGCGCGCCCCGGCGCCTCTATTTGTATGAAGAACAACACCAACAACAACAACAACTCACCTCTGTTTTATCCACCTTGAACATTTTTTTCTTTACATTTTTCTACGCTTTTTTGTTTAGTTTCTTTTTTTCAGTTTTAATAATTTTTTCCTCTTGTCTAGCACGTCTCTCTTCCAAAGTAAATGGTTGATTTTTTTCACGGTTGCTTGATCATGATCTTTGCTGCCTCTTTTTTTTTTGCTACTAGTGCGATCCAAAAATTTTTATTTTTCCAGTTTGACTATTCTTTCTTTGTTCCGTTTCTAGTTGCGCTCGCTCATTCACCTACTTTTCAGCTATTATTATTATTATCGCAACATACACATACTCCAAAAACAACTTTTCACTTGGTTATTGAGAAAACAAAATGCAAACGAGAAGCAGCAGCAAGCGGGAAGGCAGCACTGTACAGACACGCGCGTCCTCGGATGCAGGCATAGAGACGCCAACCAGACGTCCAACAACCCGATCAAGATCCAAGATACCCGAGGCCAGTCCATCTACAAACACGGCAGAGAAAGAAGCCGAGGAGGCGCTCCTGGAGCTATCGACGCCGGTCACCCGGAGAAGCAGAAGAGCAGCAGCGTCTTCGGCCATAGCCAACGAGGTGTCCGGCGGAACCAGCGGTAAAAAGAGTAGAACCAGGGGCACCTCGCAACAACCCACGCCTTCGAAGAGCCCGTTGGCAAAGACAGCCCGGACAACAAGAGGCAGTAGGGCTGGCGTGGCGAAGCCTAGCGAGAACGAATCGCCGGCGCAGTCGTCGGACGAGAGCTTTGTGTCCGCGAGCGAGGGCCCGGCAGACGACATCTCTGATTTGAGCGATGTGGAGGACCCGCATTTTGCAAAGATCATGACGCAGGCGGCAGAGACGGCGGCGATGTCGGCGGTCAGCGATAAGAGCGAGAGTGTGGCGGGAGATTCGGCGGAGGCGGAGGAGGAGGGGGCAAAGGGGAAACACACAGTGTTTGGCTCCGATGTCGAGGCGTCTGAGGATGAAAAGGAGGAGGATGCTGTGGAGAAGAAGGGTTTGGCCATGGACAAGGCGAGCGGCGGCGACAGCGATGAGGACGATGAGGATGGTGCGCCAGAGGTGGTGGATACCAAGGCGTTTGCGCTGAAGCACGGTATGGCGGCGGAGGATGACGCGCTTGTCGAGAAAGAGGCAGAGGGAACGCGCGGTAAGGGCAAGAAGGCGCGTCGCTCGCGGAGCCGCAGGACTGCCAAGCATAAGGAGCAGGAGGCGCAGGCTGCTGGGTCCGAGGGGGATGGCCAGCGGTCCGGCGGACAGAAGCAGCCGGGCGGCAAGAAGGCGGCTGCTATTCATAGCGGCATCGAAAAGGCGGTCCAGTCGGTGGCAAGGATGAGCATACGTGTCGAGCCGGCGATTCCCGAAGAGATCCCAGAGGAGCTTCGCATCGACCTGGCTGCAGAGGCCGAGAGCAGAAAGAGAAAGCTTGCGCAGGACGACGAGCCTGCTGCAGTTTCCGCTAGCGGCAAGCTCGACATGTCGCTTTTGCAGCAGTTTGCCTCGGAATCTGCCATCAAGAAGGAGAAGCCTGGCGCTGGCGATAAGAACGGCGATAAGAACAAGAACAAGAAGAAGAAGAAGAGGCTCAGCAAGGACACGTCGTCTCGCGTCGTTTCTGGCATCCGTGTGGTTGCCAACAAGCGCGAGACGTCGATGAGCCTTCTGAACAGCCTGGCGCAGTCGGTGCCGCAAAAGGTCCGCAAGTTCTCAAAGGAAAAGACCGGTGGAGCCCGCGTCGAGCTTGCCAACCCCCTTATCGACATTGCTCGGCAGCGGAGGCAGGCTGCTATCCACTTTTTCAAGTAACCTCAAAGAGCGCCCTCTTCTCTTGTAGAGCATAATTTTGTTTAACCGGATTTAATCAAGACACGCTTCAGTTGTAGGTGTAGTTTCTTTTTGCTTGGCCGATGGTCTCGTTTTCAACCCCTTTTTTCGCGAAATAGCTCAGACACTTTTATTTTTCTGAATGCAAAATTGCATTCTCCTTTTTTTTCTACACTCCACTTTTCCTTTACCTTCGATTATATCTTGCTCTAGCTTTTTTCTCTCCAACTTTATCCCCCACCCTTTCTAGCCACAGATACTGACTGACTACTACTATCGCCTAACCAACCCGGGCTTCCATTCCAACAAGGGCATTTCAGTCGCATATCCAGCATAGCCAAGCGCATATAGCGTTCAACGTGCATGCGCAGCTTGCGTCTTGTACGGCGATATGAATGGAGACACTGCAAAAGTACCCCGGCGTATAGCGTCGCTTAAGGAGCTGTGTCAGCAAAAGCTGGCGCGGCACTGCGAGAGCATCAGGTACCTCGGGGCAATACCACAGTTTCTCGTGGTCGAAGCCCTAGCCCGATGCACGCCCGAGCAACTCGAGAGCATCGAGCTTCTTAACCCGCATATCCGCGAGGACAACGAGCCTCTCTGGCGTCTGCACTTTCTTAAAAAGTACAGGGGCGCGGACAGCGTGGATCCGGCGTCTGGATCTTGGCGCGAAAAGTACCGCGAGATGCGGCTGCAGGACGAACTGCGGGCGCAGGAGATCATGGATAGGGTGCGTGGAAAGATGGCTGAGGTCGAGAAAGAGAGGAATGCGCGCAAGATTCGGATTGCAAGCATGGCGGCGGCTTCGGCGAGAAGGCCAAGAGCCGGTGCAGGCACGAGGAGCAGCGGCGCATCCAAAGGTCTTTCGCTGGTGCAAAAGGCGCGCTTGGAAACCAAGGCGCACATGTCTATGCTCCGCATGACCCCGAGTGCAATAAAAAGGCCCGCAGACATCGCCGTATCAGCCGGCACGCGATCTATCGCACCGGGCCGACCTGCTCGCGTACAGAGCACTTCTCAGCAGTCTTTTTCCCAGCGACATCGGCAGCAGCCAGAGAAACCACAGCAGCCAGACCGCCTTTCGCACAAATATGCGCGAGCTTCAATCGGCCCAGAGAGCAAAAACAGCCAAGTATGCCAGCCCAAGTCCACAGCTTTGCCAAGGATCACGGCTGCTACTGCTGCTGTTGCTCCTGCTCAGCGCTGGCCCAAGCAGCAGCTATCTCCCGCTGGCTCGCCCGCGCATTCGCCTACATACACTTCATCGTCTTCGTCATACTCGCCGCCCTATCTGTCGTCATCAACGCCGTCGTGCTCGCCAACGCATTCGTCGTCTGCATACTCGCCGCCCTATGTGCCCGACTGCTACCCTTCGGCCAGCAGCCCTGGCGACAGCAGCAAGCTCAGCTACTCGCCCAAACACGACATGTTCGAAGTCATATTTGGTACGTCTTCGAGTAGCGCTAGCACCACGCTGCCGCCGACAGTGGTCATTAAGCAGCAGACACGAATACAAAAACACCGCCCCGCCAAGCGCAAGCGAGAAGCAGAAAAGGACAGCGACAGGCGACCTTCGCCGGAGCACTAGTTTCTATGCGCTGTGCGCTGTGTATTATACGATGGCTTGCCCTGCTTTTCCCTGTTTTCATAAGGTAAACAAATACAAATGTACTTTTATTGCTACAAGAGAAGAGGGCGCTCGCTGTGATAGCCATTTTTTTATTGCCCATCAATGCAATTTTTCTGACAATACAAGGACAAGGGCAAGGCTCGCAAACTCTAGTGCTATATCTATATGCACATCTTCACAGTATTTTATAGAATACTGAAACTGTTCAGAAATGACAGTCCTCTTTGGAGGTAAGCACACAGTCTCTATGCTTTTCTGCTATAGCATGACTACTTTTGTATTGGTTGTATGTGTCGTGCATGTATTTTCTATTTATTTTTCTAGTTGATGTTGCTTGGCAAGCGTTTCCTTTGCAAATGCCAATCAAGCATATACAACACAGACAAAAAACGTCACTTGTACAGTTTTACTAATTTTCGCTCGTTTTTGTTCTTTTTTATTATCTGCTTTGTTTACGGACTGTTACTTGCAATGTAAAATATGCTTGATCAAATCACTACTATTTAGATGTGGAAGATTTCCTTCAGAACCGCTTGGGTCTCCTCAGGGTTCTTGATGGCGTGGCCCGTGACGGACTCGTGGTTGTAGATCTCCCAGTCGTTGCCGCCCTTGAAGGCCTTGTCGCCAAAGAAGTGGATGGTGGTAAAGCCCTCGCCCTCGAGGTGTCTCAGGCAGTAGGTCTTGTCCCATCCGACAGGGAACACGTCGAACGAGATCTGGCCGCCAATCGAGTACTTGAGGCTGTAGTCGGGGAACTCCTTTTCCAGGGCCTCGACAAACTTCTCGCGGATCCCGTGCTTGAGATCAAAGACCTCGTAGTTGTTGCGCTCCTCGCGCGAGCAGTTACGTCCAATGGGCGAGATGTTGACCATGCCCTGGCGGAACTCGACAAAGGTGCCGCGCTTCTGTGGAATGTCCAGATCAGCAATGTACCGCAAGCAGAAATTAACAAGCTTGCTGTACCGCTCCTCTCCCAAGTACTGCAGGAAGCTGTTCTCTGGCAGCTTGGTGCCCTTGCGGAATGCCGTCAGTCCGTTCTCCGAGAAGCAGAAATCAAACATGTCCACGGCGTTAACGCCCAGCTGCTCCTTTTGCTTGGCGAAATCAGAGCCGCCGACAAACCCAACGACGCACTTTTTGCGCAGGTCCTCGAGCGTCTTCTTCATCTCTGGGGTGATGACCTATTGTTGCAAGCAAGAGTTGAGGATGAGAAAAAGAAGTTGGGGAACATGGATGGTACTGTCTTTTAGTGCCTGCTTGCGCATGTATATGAGCACATGCGTGTGCGTGTATGCGTGCATGAATGGACGATCTGTTTCGCTTCTTTCATGTCTTCTCTGTTCAAAACCAGTGGTTTCGGCATGCTACTTACGCCGCGAGCCGGAGTCAGGGTGCCGTCAACGTCGAACAGGCAGATGGTGTTGGGAAATTCGCGGTTGGCCCAGTCAGAAGTCATGGTCTAGAAAAAAAAAGAATGCTTGCTTTGGTATCAAAAATACACGCGTTAGGGATATGTGGGTGAAAGAAAAGCGGAACAAAAAGCTCGGCGGTCTGTATGTTGAAACAAAACGGAGAAGGAATGTATAATATCTTTATCTTGACTGAGAATGAAAGCAAGGAGGCAAAAAGCAAAATGGGCAGCAAAGCAGGCGGACCGCTCTGTTTATATGCAGCCCATCGCAGCCTTACCAGCCTGTTGAGCCTTTTTTTTCTCCTTGAGTGAGAGAGATGGATGAATGCTATCGTCGTCCCTTCCCACCCTTCTCCGCACAAAAAAAAACAAAAACATCGAAACCTTCACGTCGCACCTGGCTCATTCTTTATGTGGTAATTGTCTATTTGCTGCTTCCTTCGCCAGCTTCGTTCTTTTGCAAAACAAGCAGCGACAGCGAAAACAATCAAGCGCAAACGGGCTTCCACTCGTGCCCTCTTCTGCGCGCACGGGGCATCCCATCCCTGCTTATCGTCTAAGCGACACACACATACACGGCTGCAGCTCATCGCCAGACCGAGCTGCGCTTGGTAGCGCCTTTTTATTAGCTAGCTTGTTTGCTGCTTTCTTTTTGGCAATCGCCAAACAAAGACAAGAAAAACAGCGCAAAGGCTGTGTGGTGGAGAAAAAAATGTGTGAGGTGCCGATTGGCCAGCCTGCGCTGCTAAATTCTCATTCGTAATCCTTTGCCAGCTTGATCAAAATGCGATTTTGGTCTAACGCAAGCATGGCTCTTTAATCGGCGCCATCGCTTCATCCTTTTTATTTCAACGCTAGTCGCTTTGCCCAAGGTTCTTGTTTGCCTTTGCTTTTCCTTTTTGTTTTCGTGAATCCGGCTATTATTCTTCTACTACAAACCGCTACTCATTGCCACCGGCCTATATCTGTGCCTTTATCTATTATCCCTTCTTCTGCCAAGGCCCTTATCTAAACATGGCGTAAGTGAGCTGATTTGTGCAATAGAGACATACTTGTCATGTAGCAAGCTGACAAAAAAAGCGTATTTACCAGAGCTTTAAAGACTTCTATGCATTTTTTATTTTTGCCAACAAATGCCGCTTACCAACGAAATTCGCTTTGCAATAATATATTTTTTGTTTGCCATTTAGGACTTCATCGGCAGAATTGCTGGTGCACGCAAAGGCGATAAAGTCTGCGACGCTTCATCGCAAGCGGCCCACGCTCCAGCATGCATACGTATGGCCGTTCGCGCTTGTGTATCCGTTCTGGTTGTATATTTACACGCTTAGATACGACGACTTTCTGGGCTCGCAAGAGATTACTGCTCTGTCTCTGGTCATTATGCTTATGTCGCAGCTGCTAGTGTTTCTCATGTGCCAATGGAGCGTCAATCTCAAAGCCCTTTTCACCTGCCAGCGCGTCAGCGATCCATACGACGCCGAGCTGGTAAAGATCATCGCTGCGGATCACCTTGGCAAGAGCGCGCTGTGCCCAATGGTCTATGGAGTCAACGTTCACGACGAAAGCCGCCCTCAGCTCTCGTTCACTTTCCAGGCGCTGAAGTATGTCTACGAAGAAGACAAAAATACGTTTAATCCGATCTCGTATCCCTCGGAAAGCTGCCCGCCGCTGGGCGAGCTGCAGGAGTCAAACGGGCTCTCGAGCGAGGTCGACGTAAAGGAGGCGCTGGAGACGTACGGCGTAAACAAGTTTGTCATTCCAGTGCCCACCTTTATTGAGCTGTTCAAGGAGCACGCGGTTGCGCCTTTCTTTGTGTTCCAAGTGTTCTGCGTCGGTCTCTGGTGCATGGACGAGTACTGGTACTACTCGATCTTCACGCTGTTTATGCTTGTTGTCTTTGAGTCCACCCTTGTGTTCCAGCGCCTGCGCACGCTTAACGAGTTCAGCTCGCTGTCGATGCATCCGTACAAGGTGCAGGTTTTCCGCTGCGGTAGCTGGACCGAAGTCACCACTGAGGACCTGTGTCCGGGCGATATCATCTCTGTTATGCGCTCGGCTGAGGAGAGCGGCGTTCCTTGCGATGTCATACTGCTTGAGGGCACGTGCATCGTGAACGAGGCGATGCTCTCTGGAGAGTCCACGCCTCAGCTCAAGGAGTCGATTCAGCTGCGCGACCCAGCCGATCAGCTGGACATGGAAGGTGCAGACAAGAACAGCATCCTCTTTGGCGGCACAAAGGTGCTTCAAGTGGAGCCGCCGCACGTTTCCAGCAGAATCGCTACGCCTGACGGCGGATGCGCCTGCTATGTTTTGAGAACAGGTTTTGGAACCGCGCAGGGAGAGCTTGTTCGCACTATGATCCATAGCACGGATAGAGTCAGCGCCGACAACAAGGAGTCGTACCTGTTTATCGCCTTTTTGCTTGTCTTTGCCATCCTTGCGTCTGCCTATGTCTGGATCGAGGGCAGCAAGGATGCTCGCAGGCCGAAATCCAAGATTCTGCTTGACTGCGTGCTTATTATCACGTCGGTGGTTCCTCCAGAGCTGCCGATGGAGCTCTCCATGGCCGTCAACTCGTCGCTGATGGCTTTGTCCAAGCTGGCAATCTTCTGCACCGAGCCCTTCCGCATTCCGCACGCCGGAAAGGTCGATATATGCTGCTTTGACAAGACCGGCACGCTTACCGGCGAGGACCTGGTTGTCGAGGGCGTTGCTGGCGCGCCCGGCACGCGCGACCCGTCCGAGCTCAAGGATCCGCAGGACATTGGGCGCGATGCAGTGCTTACCCTGGCCAGTGCACATGCCCTGGTGCAGCTCGACGACGGCGAGCTAGTCGGCGACCCGATGGAGCGCACGCAGCTCGAGTCGGCCGGCTTTAATCTGATCACCAGTGACATCATTGTCCCCGACGCGGCGGCTGAAGAGTCGCTGAGCAAAGTCGGATTGAGCGCAAAAAAGCTCAAGATCAATGTCTGTCGGCGGTTTGCGTTCTCGTCGGCCCTCAAGCGCAGCGCAACGCTCAGCCTGGTGACTGGGCTTGGTTCGGCAGGGAGCAAGAGCAACAAGCAAGACTATTTTGTCGCGGTCAAGGGCGCGCCAGAGACGTTGCGCGGCATGCTGCGGTCTGTGCCCAGCTGGTACGACGAGACCTACAAGGCCTTTAGTCGGCGGGGAGGACGCGTGCTGACGCTTGGATGCAAGTGGATGACGCGCAGCTCCATGCTCACTAATCAGGAAATCAACGATCTTGCGCGCGACGAAATCGAAAGCGGCCTTGAGTTCCAGGGCTTCTTGGTCTTCAGCTGCCCGCTCAAACCCGACTCCGCCGATGCAATCCGCATGCTCAACGAGTCCTCGCATCGCTGCGTCATGATCACCGGCGATAGTCCACTGACGGCCGCGCATGTTGCGCGCGAGGTCGGCATTGTCGACAGGGGCGTGCTTGTGTTTGACGGCGACAGCGCTGGCGGTATTACGTGCACCTCGATCGACGAGAGCGTTCGTTTCGAGGTCGACCCTCTGGACCCTGAGCGCATGAAGCGGGCCATGGACGGATGGGATCTGTGCCTGACTGGCGCAGCGCTGGAGAACCTGGGCACAACCGCGCTGTGGCGCGACTACCTGATGCATCATGCGTGGATCTACGCGCGCGTCAGCCCTAACCAGAAGGAGTTTGTGCTGACCGAGTACAAGCTAGGTGGCTACGTTACGCTGATGTGTGGCGACGGCACCAACGACGTCGGCGCGCTAAAGCAGGCGCACGTAGGCGTCGCTCTGCTGAACGGCAGCCCCGAAGACCTGCAGGCAATCGCCGAGCGTCAGATGATCCAGCGGCTTAAGCAGGCGTACGACGCGCAGTGCAAGATTGCGCGTCGCTTCAACCAGCCGCCGCCGAATCCTCCGCCAATGCTTAAGCGGCACATGGAGAACTTGGCTGCCAAGGAGAAGGAGCGCGAGCGCGAGCAAGAGGAGGAGCGTCGTCGGATTGTGGCTGCTGGCGGCACCGTCTCGCAGAGCGCCCTTGAGGAAGACAAGCGCAGAGCCGAGGCTGCCAAGAAGGCCGAGCAGCTGGCGCGCGAAGCAGAGACGCATCGCTCAGCAGCCAATCCGCAGGCCGATGTGATGCACTCCAAGATGACCGAGTGGATGATGCAGATGGACACGATGGAGGACGACGTGCCGGTGCTCAAGTTCGGCGACGCCTCTGTAGCGGCGCCCTTCACGTCCAAGCTTGGAAGCATCAATGCTATCTGCAACATCGTTCGCCAGGGTCGCAGCACGCTTGTCGCGACGACGCAGATGTACAAGATCCTCGGGCTCACCTGCCTCATCTCTGCGTACAGCATGAGCGTGCTGTATCTCGAGGGCATCAAGTTTGGAGACTGGCAGGCGACCATCATGGGCGCGCTGATGTCCGTGTGCTTCCTGTGCATCTCAAAGTCGTCGCCGCTGGAGAAGCTCTCAAAGGAGCGGCCGCAGCCAAACATCCTGTCGGTTTACATGCTTCTCACTGTTCTTGGCCAGTTTGCCGTGCATGTGCTTGCGCTGCTCTACTTGGCCCTGGAGGTGCGCAAGTACGAGCCCTCGGGCGAAGTCGATCTGGAAAAGAAGTTCGAGCCCAGCCTGCTTAACACCGCGATGTATCTGATCCAGCTATCACAGCAGGTGTCTACCTTTGTCATCAACTACCAGGGCCATCCGTTCCGCGAGGCGCTCAAGGACAACAGAGTCCTGTATCGCGGCCTCGTAGGCGTTGGCGCCATTGCCGTTGTCTGCGCGACCGAGGTCATGCCCGACTTTAACGAGTTCATGAAGCTTGTCCCGATGCCCGGAGGCTTCCGCGATACCATCTGCATTGTCATGGCAGCCGACTTTGCGCTTGCCTACGTTGTTGAGAAGATATGCCTCTACATGTTTGCGGACTACTCTGCCAAGCCCATTGCATGGCGCCAGCCGGTCGAGCAGACGATCAAGATGCCGAACTACGAGCGCTTGGCCTCTAACATCGACGAGCCCGAGAAGTAACCTGGACCATGAAGCGCCTGTCTCGTTGAGTAGTAATAATTAGACAGGCACAAGTATTAGGGCGGCTTGTAATTCAATCTATATTTACATGTTTCTTTTATATCCTTTTTAAGCAAAAGCTATTGACATTTACTTTGTTCGTTATTGGGTTCGAGGTCGCTTGGCGACGCCAAAGGATTTGGCCGCTTTCTTTGGCCTGCATTTGCTGCAAAACCACTGGTCTTGAGTGACCTCGTCCTCGGTGACGATCGGCACATGGCACATTTGGTGCACGCCGCGCTCGCATTTGTCGCAGATGATGATCTGGTCGTAGCTGAATGAGTTCAGATCCAGGCAGACGTCGCAGTATATGTCGTCGTCCGGATCAGCGACGACTGTGTTCATCCCGGCGTTGGCCGATGTGCCCTGGCTGGCTCTTGAGTCGATGGAGCAGCCAGCTAGCGAAGCCCCACTCTCAACCGTCGCCGCCGCTGCTTCTGCTGCTGCCGTTGCTGCCGCACCAGCTATGCATTCGTTGTCGTCGTTGCAGCACACCCATAGGCTCTCTACCACAGTTCCCCGGATATCCTGTATCCTTGTCGGCCAGCACGCGCCATCGCTAGCCAGAACCGAGTAGTGGCTTGCGCCTTCTGTCTTTCCGAAACGGCGCACGACTGCATAAGAGACACGAGAACCCCTGTCGCCGTTACTTGTGGGCGCCTTATCATCAACCAAGGGCAGCCTGGCTATAAACGCTCGCAAAACATACTTTGGTCGTCGCTCAAGCGCTTCAAGCAATCTTCGGGCATCACTTTCCAGGATATTGGTGCGCGCTATAATGGCTTCCCAGACGCTGGACTCTGAAGACAGTTCGGATACCAGAGACGGGCATTTGTCTTCAAGCGCGTCTTTCCACTGCTCAAATGCGCGGTCTTTGGTTACAAGAGAGATCCATTTGCGAACAGCAAGAAGTGACTGGAGCAGACCATCGCACGAGGAGTGAGGCTCGACAACGCCGATGCTCTTGAGCACGTTTTGGCAGTCACTGTAGGATATCTGCGTTTTTTCCAGTTGCTCTTGACGAAGCATGTGTTCATTGTCTGTGCCAGCAGCGGCGACAAAGTCGACGCACGCATTCTCGCCCAGCGTCGATACCGCCAAGGGGCCTTTTACAAAAAGCAACGATGGAATAGACCCCTTGGGCTCGCGCCTAGTCCATTTCTGTGCAAGCAGCTCTCCCAGCCTGCTGACGCGTCTTCCGTCCTTGACAAGCTCGATTTCGCCAACCGACAGAACCGCCGGCGACCAGAGCCGAGGATCCCTGTCTCCAGCAAGTAGGCCGTCGAAAAGATCGTGGAACGAAGGCGTCTCCCTGGCGTGCAACAAAGCCGCGCTGTCTACTGAAGACCCAATACAGTGGTCTATCCACTTTTGCAGCACAGAGAGCTCGTTTGTATTGTCTTTTTCGCCAAACCTCTCGCCCCCGTGAAGTCGCAGCACCTCGAGTATTCCGGGAGCCGCGGCTTGCTCCGACTCTGAACCCGTCGCACGCATGAGCAGCTCTTCGGAGAGACGCGGATACGCGTTTGTCGCCACGCAGACAAGCTCCGCCAACAGCCTAAGCGACTCGATTGCCATTTTCGAAATGCAATTAACAAGTGGATAAATATTGAGACAAGTACCAAGGGTAAAATAGTGTAGAAGTGGAAGACGGGTGCTGAAACGCAAACAACAAAACACAAGTCATATATGCTAATTTGCAAAAGCTTTGTAAAGTGAACCGGTCTAAAAGGTAAAATAGTGAGAAAATCAAATAAAAAAGGAGAAACCACATCAATGAAACATCTATCTACGTGTTCAACCACCATCAAAAACAATAAAATCGATCCGAGTGGTTAGGTACCAGATCACATGCTCCTGGATCCAGAAGCGCCGCCGATCAGCTTAGAGGCTAACTGCTGGCTCCAGTTCATTCTTAACTAAGCAGAGAATTTTAACTAATTTTTTTAGACAAGATTGAAACCATCGTGATAAAAATTTGAAACTAAGACAGAGATAAAGAAATTAGGCGCTAGCGATTAACACACCGGTGTCACTCAAACCACTTAGAAGAAGTTGTCAGCGACGTAGACAGAGTAGCCAGAGCCGGCAGAGGTGGTGGTGTACTCAGGGACGACAGGGGCAGAGGTGGTGTACTCCTCAACAGTCGAGGTCGAGTACTCCTCGACGGGCAAGGTGGAGTACGCGGGGACAGGGGGAGCCTCGGTGGTGGAGTACTCCTCGACAGGGGTGGTGGTGTACTCGGGGACGGGAGGAACCTCGGTGGTGGAGTACTCCTCGACGGGCGAGGTGGTGGTATAACCCTCGACCGAAGAGCCCTCCTCGGTGCACGAAGTCACGACCTCGGTGGTGTACTCCTCGACAGGGGTGGTCGAGTACTCCTCGACGGGCGAGGTGGTGGTGTAGCCCTCAACGGACGAGCCCTCCTCGGTGCACGAAGTCACGACCTCGGTAGTGTACTCCTCGACGGGAGTGGTCGAGTACTCAGGGACTGCGGGGCTGGTGGTGTAGCCCTCGACCGAAGAGCCCTCCTCGGTGCAGGTAGTCTCCTCGACGGCAGAGGTGGAGTACTCCTCGACAGGGGTGGTGGTGTACTCAGGGACTGCGGGGCTGGTGGTGTAGCCCTCAACAGACGAGCCCTCCTCGGTGCAGGTGGTCTCCTCGACGGCAGAGGTGGTGTACTCCTCGACGGTGGTGTACTCAGTGGTGTACTGGGGAACCTCGGGCGAGGTGGTGTAGCCCTCAACCGACGAGCCCTCCTCGGTGCAGGTGGTCTCCTCGACGGCAGAGGTGGTGTAGTCCTCGACGGTGGTGGTGGGGTACACAGGGACCTCGGGCGAGGTGGTGTACTGGGGAACCTCGGGCGAGGTGGTGTAGCCCTCAACGGACGAGCCCTCCTCGGTGCAAGGAGTCTCTACAACAGCAGAGGTGGTGTAGTCCTCGACGGTGGTGGTCTCCTCGTCGCAGTAGGGGAGGGTCTGGGTAGTGGGCTCCTCATCGCAGTAAGACAGGGTCTCCTCGGGAGTAGGCTCCTCGTCGCAGTAAGGAAGGGTGCCGGAGGTGGTGTAGTCCTCGACGGTGGTGGTGGGGTACACAGGGACCTCGGGCGAGGTGGTGTACTCGGGGACGACCGGAGGAGAGGTGGTGTACTCGGGGACGACCGGAGGAGAGGTGGTGTACTCGGGGACGACCGGAGGAGAGGTGGTGTACTC